>PITA01002361.1:0-157915 GCA_004023965.1 Spilogale gracilis | reverse complement strand
ACAATGAACATTGGGGTACATATGGCCCTTCTTTTTACCACATTTGTATCTTTGGGGTAAATACCCAGTAGTGCGATTGCAGGGTCATAGGGTAGCTCTATTTTTATTTTTTTAAGGACTCTCCACACTGTTTTCCAATTAACAAGACGGGAAACAACAAGTGTTCGAGAGGTTGCAGAGAAAGGGGAACCGTCTGTTACTATTTTTAATAAATAATGCCTTGACTGTCATTTAAATGTGTCTTTGAAGAAATCAGTACTAAATATATGTGCTCTATTTATCTTTTATAAATGGCTTAATTCTGTTATTTTCAGAGAATGTAGGTTATATAATTTCTGTCCTTTGAAATTTGTCAAGATGTGTTTTATGCCCGAAAGATTGCCTCGGTGAATGTGCCATGTCCATTTGAAATGAATGTGTGGTCTGCTATTCCTGGGTGAAGTGTTCGATAAACGTCAACCACTTCAGGTTGGTTAACAGTGTATTCAGGTTAGCTGTAGCCTTATGATTTTCTAGAAATGGAAATTTAACTTTTATTGTTATAATTCTCTCATCTACTTTTTTTGGATTTTTTTTTATCTTGGGGTGCTATTATTTTCAAAGTGTTTGGTTTTCTAATAAATGTTTTTAAGGAAATGACTTTTCCCCTGTGTATCATTTGGCCTGCATTATAATGCTTTGACATCTAGTACTCTGATTATCCGTCATTGCTAGAGGATTTTTAAATATAGTTTTTAAATGTACTTAACACAGGGAGAGTATTTTTAAAATTTAACTTTTACTAAAGCGCATATAGTAAAATGAACTTTTTTGTTGTAAAGAATCTATACATGTCTGGAATTCATAGGGATTTTAAAATTTTTAATAATACTAATTTGTCTTTTTCCACTCTTATCACAGAATTTGGCCCAAATGTTCTTTTTAGTGGCTTAACATAGTCATTTGTAAATATGTTTATGAATATTTAAAAAGATGGTGTATTTTCTGCTTATTGGGCATCAACAATATTCCAAGGTAACTAGTATATGCATTTGTATTTTTACCCATCTCCTCACTCTTTTGACTTAATTTGCAAACTGAATTTCTCAGAAAAGTGATTAGAGTGATCCCCTGTGATTCACGACTTATAATTTATCCTTTCTTATTTGCTCTTCTTATAAGTAGTTCTCATTGAAATGTTTTAAGTTATGTTGTTACATGCATACAAGTTTGTGATTTTTATGTCTTCTTGTTGGATTGTACTATTCATCAAGTTTAAGATACATATAAAATATTTTTGTCCATTTTAATGCTTTGTCTTCAATCCTGCTCCATTTTCATTTAGCTAATATTGGCTGGGGTGTCGTTTCCCACTGCTTTTGTTACTTTATTTTGTTTTGTTTTGTTTATTTATTTAGAGAGGGAGGGAGGGAGAAAGGGAGGAACAGAGAAGATGAGAGGGAGAGGAGAGGCAGAGGGAGAGAGAGAACCTTAAGTAGGCTCCATGCCCAGGGTGGAGCCCAACAGGGGGCTTAATCTCACAACCCCAGGATCGTGCATGGAGCCGACATCAAGAGCCGGACACTTCACGAATTGAGCCACCCAGGCGCCTCCGTCCCTTTATTTTAAAACATTATTTTTTATTTGAAGAGTGCCATTTGTAAACAACACATGTCTGGTATTTATTTCATTTTTGTTTTTTCCCCGAGACTCTGTGTCTTCCAAGGTGATTATTTAACAACTTGTATGCTTATTTTTGCTTCTGATAGTTTGGATACATTCTTGACATCTGATGCTGTTTTCTCTTACTCCCAATTTTAATTTTCTTTTCCAGACTTTTATTTTATTTAGTGAATTTTATTTGTTTCAGTTTTTATCTATAGTTGTTTGATAATTACACATGCTCTTTCTATTAGCTACTTTTAAAACTTACCACACATTTAAGCATATTTTCTACCACTTCTAGAGTCCATTAGTACCGCTATTTTTTTACAATATTTCCATAGCTATAAAGAATTCAGAGAAACATTTTCATGATAGATTTTTATTAATATTACATATGCATATGTATTTTTAATCTTGATAATTATTAATAGATAGTTCATATTATACTTATTTTTGTAATATTATATATACTGTGGATAATATTAATTACTTAAATGATTGTTTATGATATCCAATGGTGTAGTTACTATTTTTATGCCTATAGTGTTTCTATTTCAGTACATAATTTTAGGACTCATTTTCTGGATTGAGTTTATGGGACAGCACAGCCTTCTCTAAGAATACCAAAAGTTTTATCTCCAGTGGATACTATTCAGAACATAGTATAAAGGGATTGTAGAGACAATGTACTAAGTTGGGTAAGGTGATAAAGGAGAGTAGAATAGATGAATGACAGGTATAGAGGAGGGAAGAAGGCCTCAGAGTGAGATCTGGGCAGATAAATAGTGTAAAGTTCAGTTAGAATGTGTTTGGAAACATTGAACAGAATTAAGTAGAAACAGAAGTAAATAGGAAAGGTTAAAAGGTAAGGTGATCTCTTTTCTCCACTTACTTGCAGAGGTCAAGTAATAACAGTCACAGGGGAGTAAAAACTGATGAATTCAGGAAAAGGGTTGCAGCGACCATCACCCCAGGTAGTAACCAAGTATCTGGAGCTTGAATAAGCTTATAGAGATCAGGTTGATTTTCTTACTATGTAAGTTATAAGATGACACTTGAACTGACTCCATGCATAAGACTATGGATTATAATAATAATAGTTCAGAGGGCTAATAAATAATGTTTGCATGCTTGTTTACTTTAAATGCTTATTTTAAATTGTATACTTTTTGAAGTTCAGTTATTTAAAGATGAGTCATATAAAAATACAACTTTCTTCATTTCGCATAAACTATAACTTTCAAGAATGAACCCGTTATGGGTTAAATTCTATCCTCCCACAAAAAGACACATTGAATTCCTAACTCCCAGTACCTCAGACTGATCTTATTTGGAAATGGGGTCATCACAGATGTAATTAGTTAAGATGAGGCCATACTAGAGCTTGGTGAGCCCTTAATCCGATGTGACTGGTATCCTTGCAAGAGGAAGAAGAGACATGGGCCCAGACCCCAACAGCGTGGGTGGACCGTGCTATGTGACATGAAGGCAGAGATAGAAATGCTGTGGCTGCAAGTCAGGGCTTGGCAAGGATTGCCAGCCACTCCCAGAAGCTAGCATGAGGCAAGAAATATTCTACCTAAAGTTTCAGAGGAAGCATGGCTGGTGACATCTTGATTTTGGGCTTCCAGCCTCTAGAACTGTATGAGAACAAATTTCTGTAGTTTGGAGGACAGTCAGTTTGTGTAAGCCCTAGGAAGCTGATATGGAATGTGTTAATTTTATCAGAGGTCTGACTGAAGCATCATCCCTAAACAGGCTGGCTTATCCTTAGAGAAGGAGAAAATCATATTTTCTGTGTGGAAGTGTTAATATGTGACTACTAAGTTAAAATTACGATGGGCCCTGCAGGGATATCAAACCTGACAGAACTACCAACTCTCTTCTAGTAAATTATTGTCTTCCCCTCTTCCTTGTCCAGCTTACAAATGGGGGTAAGAAAATTGGATGAAATAGAAGTGAATATCCTTTATGTGAGGCTTATTCTCAGAGCTCTGGAGCATAAAGATACAGCACTTATTATATGGAACTGTATGAAGCTGCTATTTGTTTGGTAAAATACTGGTTAAATAGTGATAACTTCATATAGTTCCACCTAACTGGTTACACTGGAATTTACAAGGTGACATTACACAGATTTCAAACAATAAAAGGGAGCATATAATAACCTTCAGAAGACAATTACTGCATCTTAAAGGATTGGCAAAGATTCAGGAAGATGCTGCAAAGTGATGAGGTTTGAAGGTGGGTAGTGAAAGGATCATTTTCACTAGAGATGTACGTTCAGATGGAGGAATCAGAAGGGAAAATTCTAGAAAAGAATCTCGGGTCTCTACTAAGAAAGATCTTCAATGCTACACTGAGAAGCTCCACTTTATCCTTATGAAATCAGGGAGTGAATTGTCAAAGATTTTTCTGGGGAGGGGGAGGATGTGAAGGAATGGTTTAGGAAAATTAATCTAGCATGTTACTTGTTTAGTATATCTTTGTAGCCACTTTTGTATGCAGGCCGACTGGAGGATTATGTCACTGAAGGCTTGGAAACCAATTAAGAGGTTCTTAATTGGTAACTCTGTTGTTCCCAAAGTGTGACTATGAAATGCTTGAACTGGAGTAGTAGGGGTGGAAAGGAAAAATTAGGGTTGTCGGGAGAACACTTAAGAGAGCTTGGTGATGCATGTACTGCCACAAGCAGGAGACAGATGAGAGCTGACCCCAGGAGCACCTGGGTGGCTCAGTCGGTTAAATGTCAGGTCATGGTCTCAAGGTCATGGGATTGAGCCCCACTTTGTGCTCTGTACTCAATGTGGAATCTGCTTGTCCTTCTCCCTCACCCTCTGTCCCTCCCCCCACCCCTGCTTGTGCCCACACTCTCTCCCTCCTTCTCTCTCAAATAAATTAAACCTTCACACTCAAAAAAGAGCTGACTCCAAAGTTTTGCATGTGAGTAAGTTTGAGAATGACATTAATAACAAAAACGGAGAAGGTAAGAGAGGAAGCTGGTCCAGGGACCGAGGTGATAATTTTAAAAAATGTCCTAAATTTTAAATGGCAGTAAGACACCTGAGCAGAACTTCAGAGCCTAGGACAGCAAATGAGGTTAACTCAGAGTCCCCAAGAGGAAGGTGATGGTTGAGGTTGTGAAAGTGGACCAGATCTCTAAGGGAGAAATAATATTAGAGAAAAAGTGGAAGGTTGTTCCTGCAGGATGGCCATGATTAAATTTAAATTATGCATATTATTCCCAGTTGCATTAGCTTTTAATCCTATTGCCTCTCTGACATTGCCCTTTCAGACAGAAAGATCCTACTAGGTTCCTGTTCCCCATCAAGTGATATCTCTACTTCATACCATTCATGAAGTTCAGAGACTAGTGTGATCGTTACATATTTTCTGTTATTACCAGATGTTTTTGTAAAGGGGAAGACTGGTATTTGTGGTATGATTTCCAGCACTGTTATGTTTTGGAAACTTAAGGCCCGTGAAAGAGGGAGTTTGTCTTATTTAACTTTGTATCTCCAGAATTTAGCACAGAACTCACTACAGAATAAGCGGTTAATGCATATTTCTTGCACAAATGAATTTTGGAGACACTGTAAAAAAAGATGTAAAATGAATTACAGAGTTTAATAGAATTGTACAGTAGTTCATTCAGACTTCTGAAATTTTCGTCTTTCATTTTGTTGAAATGTTTTTTTTTTTATCAAGAGGAAACCATAGGGTTAAAAAGCACAAGGTCGGTTTAAAAAATAGGTCTCTATTTTTAGAAACTGGCCATTGCACAGTATCAATCTTCCTATCTGGTAAAACCATAATTGTTAAAGTCATTTGTGAAAATCCCACCTCGATCTCCAAAACCCAGTATATTGTGCTTGCTATAAACTTTCCTTCAGTTTTTATATTTTTTCTTTCTTTAAACAGAGTTAAAGAGTTTTTTTTTCTTGGCACTTAAACCACGAGAGAGACAAGGACAAATTGGGGCCTCTTACAACCGTGCAGACTGCTCCGCTCTAGGCAGCAGCAGGAAACATCAGGTAGCCTGATTGAACTCATTTCTTCCACGCACCAGCTGGCATCACATTCCAGATCTTGAAATTCCCAGAGTTCATTTATCTTCACAATTTCTTACTTGACAATGAAAAGAGGACTACCAAGCCGATTCTGCATTTAATGCATTGTTTTATGAATTATAGCTAAGGGAGCTTATGTAGTATTTGACAAAAAGACAGTTCCCCATTTGTGTGAAGCTGGTTGGCCATAGGACGTAGCAGTAGGGCTATGATATTTCCTTTTCTAATTGAAATATGATTTTTCTGATCAATTTACATAGAATTGGAATCAGAATTCAGGGCAGAGGTATCAGATGTTTATTAAAAAGCTGTGGAAGAAAGTGAAATTTATTTGCCTTTTTTCATTATGTGTAAGAAGTAGTGGCAAATGGCATTATTTAAGAAGGCTTCCTTGAGTATTTTCATAATTATAAATTCATATTTTAGATTTAAACTTATTTGTGGTATTTATAGTTCAATTTGTGGTGAGAATTATAGCACTGTTAGTGTTTCTTTTCTGAATCAAATATATCCTATTAAAAAAAGCAAATCATGGCTGGCAGATCTGAACTGTTTTGGTGGATCATCTTAATTATGTCTCATTTTGACTTAATGTCATTTGCCATTTTCTGTATTACTGCGTGCTGATAACCCTTAGCTGGGAATGAAGAGGTTAGTATTAACTGAAATTGGCCAGGGACTAAGGAGGGCTTTGGCCAAGTTGATTTCTTTCTCTCTCCCCACTATTTTTTTTAGATTTTTTTTTATTTATTTGAAGAGAAAGAGAGCAGGGGGAGAGGCGGGGTTGGAGAGAGAGAGAGAATCTCAGGAAGGCACCGTGCCCAACCGGGAGCCTGATGTGGAGCTGAGGTCAGGACCTGAGCTGAAACCAAGAGTTAGACGCTTAACTGACTGAGACACCCAGGCGCCCCCAACTTGATTTTCTAAGGTCTGTTTCTGCACTAAAGGCTTGTACCCTGTGCTGGAAGTATCTGTATGGGCCCCTTACAGGCCATGAAGACAGAAAAGAAGAGAATAACAGTGTAATGAAGCAAAAGGATAAGGAGGGAGAGGTATTCTCCCTTTCATGGGTTGGTTCTGTTATCCCACCCAGTTTTATTCAGGTTCTGATGAATTAATGTTGGCTGAGTTCCAGAGACCAGAATGGTCATGATTTTTGTATTTCTAACTTGTCTTCTGTTAGATCAACGAAGCAATTTTATCCATATATATGTGGGCAGCCCTTGAAGAATCTGCAGGAGCCATCATTCAGAAGTTTATCTTGACAGTCTGGCTGCTGAAATTAAGTTTTCACACTCAAACTTCCATTTGTTGTGTGTTCTGGAGTAGAACAATTGATGTTTGGATGAATTAGGAAGAACATTTTTTCTCTCTCCCTTTTTCACACCATTCTACTTAATGTATGTCCTCCTGGGTTGCCAAGCCCACAGCAGATATTTAGGATGTGCTAGAGGACAGTGTTTAATTCATCAGTATAGATCCCAAAGTGGTTGCCAATTTTGCCAGCTAAAGGAGAAGTCATTCCTTGGGCGGTAGCAGAGACAGGTAACATTTCTTGACACAATAGTTGTGATAGAGGTCAGCAGTCTGTGGATGATGAGTATGATCCGTGTGTGGTAGTAAACATGATGGGAGCAGAGGTCAGCTAGTGTAACATGACACCATGGGTCGATTTCAGTTTAATTCATCATAGTGTGTGACTCTGGGAGCTGTACTGTCATTCACCATGGACCCAAAATAGAGAACTTGGTGGGTGTGACGTATATGGTGGAGCCTACCAATTTCCTGGCTGTGTCCTGTAAGTGCTAAGATCTAGAAAATGCTCAGGCTTCTCTTGAATGGTAGCTAACCAGGTTTCCCTTTAAAGGCCTAATATAAGTGGTGAGCCCTCCATTTCAGCAGGCTCCTCGCTCCTCTCACCCATAATACCCTTGACATTCACGAATACTTACCACATCACCGGATTCTCTTCAGCAGGTGATGAACATGGCAATAAGTAAAAAATAACCAAAGTTGGGGGAGAATACTAGACAGGAGAGTGGGTTCACTCATGAAGCAACTCACTTCTGCATACCGGATTCATGATATATGAAATTCAGAGTTGTGCTTTGGGACAATTAGAATTATTAAGGGGCGCCTGGGTGGCTCAGTTGGTTAAGCAACTGCCTTCGGCTCGGGTCATGATCCTGGAGACCGGGAATCGAGTCCCACATCGGGCTCCCTGCTCGGCGGGAAGCCTGCTTCTCCCTCTCTCACTCCCCTTGCTTGTGTTCCCTCTCTGGCTGTGTTTCTCTCTGTCAAATAAATAAAAAAATCTTAAAAAAAAAGTCATAGGTATTTTGTGTCTCTTAAGAAGAGTTGAAGCTGTTCATCTTAACTATGAGACTGTCAACGGTTTACTGGAGTTTGTAGATATTTGAGTGCCCAACAGAGAAGAAAGGATATTCCTTTCCATACTTATTACATCATAACTGCAGATGCCAGAGTGTCATTTAGTTCAAAGAGAAAACCAAAGGTTTCTCATCTTCTGTTTGGGCAGTTCGTTTTTTCTATCTCACTGTAGATGCCCTGGAGACTTCTGTATGTTTATGTCCGTTTATCTCCATGAGTGTCAGTGGGTCTGATTTTAGAACCGTATGATTTTTAGTTTGGTCTTGGTCCTGCCACTTATTAGCTCTTTGACATTGGGCAGGTTCCTAGACCTTTTCCTACATTTTCTCATGTCACCATGCCTCTGTCCCAACGACAGTATAAAGATTTAATGAAGGAAAGAAGGAAACGTGCAACACAGAGCATGGTACAAATGAGCTGCCCCAGAAATGCTAGTTCCCTTCTCCCTACTCTTCGGTTTGTTAAGTAGGATTATATCTCACGTATATCCTGGATGTTTTGGAGAGAATTGTAAACATTACTAAATATGAATACTCTTTTTCAAAGTTCTTGAATTCCTGTCATTTCAGCAGGGAATGGTGTGTTTGTGTGTCCAAAGGGAGGGTGTGAATGTGTATGCTTGTGATCGTGTATGTATGCATGTGAGGTGAAAGTTGAGATGAAACTAAATAGATGCAGGTCTTGGCCCACTTATTATGATCTATGAGTTGGCTCTAAGTCAATGAGTCCCATTAACCCAATTCTAGAAGACTGCTAGAGTGAAGAATTGGGACCAATCTGTGATATTTGGATAATGCAGGCAAGCAACAATCCAGGCAAGAAATAATTTTACTTTTCTTCTAAGCCAGACTGTCAGGTAGCATCATATTTATAAAATACTTCTTCATACCAGATATAAAGTTTAAAGCCGGAACAAAGAAGGTATATTTCCGTTAAACTTACTGTAAATAGAAAGCCATTATTACATTTCCAGCGTTCCATCTATTGTGAAAATGGAGCCCAGAGAAGAAAACACATTTATGTCAATCATGGGGAAGTGAGTTTTGAGGCTGAATTATCCAGATAATTGCCCTAATTTTTCATCCTGGCCTGTGATTGTTTCCTTTTCTATTGCCATACACAGTTCTGCCTTTTTTTGGGGGCCTCATCATTTTGCACTTCCCGACATTCTCTGTGTCAGCTGGCCACATTATTGACTTTTATTTTTGTGGAGGTCACTTTTTTTAGGAGCATGTCTTCAGCTTCGGATTGCCCTTAGTGGAGAGGAATTTGAATAAAAAGGCACGACAGATGCTTCTTAGGTGGGGGAAGGGCTCGCTGGTGGAGAGGTGAATCATAATGTGAAAGCCATATAACTCAGTCCCCTAAACACCCACTCCAATTTTGGCTCTTTGACAATGCTGTCTCTTTGAGAAAGAAGAACAGTTTGATCTGAATTCTTATTAGATTCTGAGCCACCAAATTAGAATGTAATAAGCTCATTTGGAAGGGTTTTGAATTAGCTTAAAACAGACCCATGCTGAGCTCATAGAGGAGACCCTCCCACTCTTTCCAGGCAACCTGTAGTTTGTAGACTGAATTTTGAAACTCTTCTTTGTCTCTCTTCTCATCTTAGGCTTGTGTTCTTTTCTCCTTTTGAATTGACTACTTCTAGGTGTATCTTACACTTCTAGGGTGAACTGTAACATCTTATTTGTAAGCTTCTCTAAGAAAATCATAACTTTTTAGAGAGAAAAAGTTACCTTTCTTCAATATGAGAAAAACTTAGCTTGTGGAATCTTTTAGTTTGGCATTCTGCCATCGTGCTAGTAACCCTTCAATGAGGAATTTTTTAAAGATTTTATTTATTTGACAGAGAGAAACACAGCTAGAGAGGGAACACAAGGCGGGGGGAGTGAGAGAGGGAGAAGCAGGCTTCCCGCTGAGCAAGGAGCCCGATGCGGGGCTCAATCCTGGGACTCCGAGATCATGACCTGTGCTGAAGGCAGACACTTAATGATGGAGCCACCCAGATGCCCCTGAATGAGGAACGTTTTGGCATACGTAATAATACTTCCCCAATACTGAAATATACTACTGCCTGGCTTGTGGATACACATAAACAGAACATTGTTTAGGAAAAGAGGACTCTGGGACCTTTATATGGGAAGGAGAGGGGAGAAATAGTGTTGCGGGCAGACTGTTGGACCTCTGAGGAAAGGAAGGAGGTCCAAGAGGAAGAGGAAGAGAAGTGGAATGGTTATTTGGTGAGGACAGCTTACGGAGGTTCGCTGGGGCATACCCTGTTCAGCCCATCGGGTCTGCTTCTCTGTGCATCATTTGGTACCTGTGTGAATTTACCTGTAGGATAGATGGCCAGGAGCACAGCTGCATGGGCAAAGGGTAAGTGCATTTTTAATATTGCTAGTTAATGAATGCGAAGTTGCTCACTATAAAGGCTCCATCAGTTTACACTTCCATGAGCAATGTGTTCATAGAATGCAGAGACCTTTCTCCCCCCACTGTCTTTAAGCATGCCGTGTTATGGACAAAAACTCTGATGTCAGTCAAGTTCTCATTTCTTGCTAAGTACCTTGGTTTACCTCCAGGAAGCTTTTGTCCTCATTCAGCAATCTTGCCAGTACCTGTCCACATTGATGTCCTTCAATTCTGACGGCAGGACACTTAGCGGATTTTACAACCTGAAGAGTTCCTTCCTCAGCTCAGTGAACATTTCTCTTTTCTTTCATTCTTCTCTCAGCTCTGTTCTCTCTGTTCCCCGTTCTCTCCCTCCGAAACTCCTTTTATTTTTTTTTTTCCCTCCGAAACTCCTTTTAATAGGATATTGAAACCACTGAGTTTATCTTCCGGGCTTTTGACTCATAGTCGTCAACTTCACTCATCTCATTAACGTATTGTACTCCAGGAGAATCCCTTGATTTGATTTTCCTGCTTTGAACTATGACTTCAGCCCATCCACTGAGCTTTTTAAAAATGGCCATGCTCTTTTAAATTTTCAAGTAGTGAAAAGAAGGGGCACGTGCACTCTGATGTTCATAGCAGCGATATCCACAATAGCTAAACTGTGGAAGGAGCCAAGATGACCATCAACAGATGAATGGATAAAGAAGATGTGGTCCATATACAGAATGCATTATTACTCAGCCATCAGAAAGGCTGGACCTGGAGGGGATTACGTTAAGTGAAGTAAGCCGAACAGAGAAAGACAATTATCTTATGGTTTCATATGTGGAACATAAACAGTGGCAGGGAGGGTCATAGGGGAAGGGAGGGAAATCCAAAGGGGGAGAGATCAGAGAGGGAGGCGAACCATGTGTAACTATGGCCCCTGGGGAAAAAAATCTGGGGGTTTCAGAGGGGAGGAGGGTGAGGGGAGGGAGTAACCAGGTGATGGGTATTGAGGAGGGCATGTGCTATGATGAGCATAGGGGTGTTAACCAATGAATCATTGAACACTGCATCAAGGACTAATTACATACTCTACAGTGGCTAACCGAATAAAAAAAATAAAGAAACAAAATTATTGAGGAATCCCCCCAAAGTCCTTTTTCATGTATTGGGTTGCTACTTGTTGCAGGTCAAGGAGAGGACGTGACCGCTGGTTGACCCTGAAGGTGGGCCCTTGCAATTGGAGGCTCCTCGCCCCTCTGCCTCCCTGCAGCGTGTGCTCCCATGCCCCACGCACACCCACAGCTGGAGCCGTTGGGCGGGATGCAGTCTCCGGAGACCAGTGCGTGGGTGAGCCCACCTGGACCGCAGTGGCTAGTCCGCACAGGGAAGGGTGTGGAGGCCTCGCCTTGCAGCGCGGGAGACAAGGCTCCCGGGTAAGGCCCCTTGGCATCTTGCTCTGGGCCCCTACCCACCCGGAGGTCGCCGTGGCCTCGCCCTCTCCCTGCCCTCCGCATGCTGCTGGGTTTCGCGTCTTCCCCGGGAGGCTGCGCAGGCTGGCAGCACATGCTTCCTGTTCAGAGACGCCTGTTACGAATAGACCCAAGCCTCGCCGGAAACGCCCTTTTTCTCTACTGACACCGTTTCTTGTAAGTTTTTCGGTTCTTTTAGCTTGCTGCATTGCTTTCGTTCTGTTGGTTTCCCTCCATGATATGAGGGTTCCTGGATCTTTGTCCACGTAGACAGATGCTGTTCTCAGTGGATCAGTACTAGTTAGTCTGTGCCGGGAGGGAATGTCAGTTTCCTCGGGGTAGTGAGTCAGTATCCACACCGCGGGGTTCTGGACCCGGCGCTGCCTTGGGGGACCCATAGGCTAACTGGCTGCCTGCCCTTTCTTTAGGGTGTGGGGGTAACTTGTTTCCTGGGGGTGAGGGCTGCTCTTCCATCACCGGGGCCTTACATGACTTGAGGCACTGTCCTGCTTCCCGCACCCAAAGGGCCCAACCGAGGGTACTTGTCCCAACTCCAGTGTTTTCTGTAGAGGAGTCGTGTGTGGCAAGAGCCTGTGTGGCAAATGGCACAGCCTAGGTCCTGTGGTTAGGGGGTCAATCCAGCTCATTCCTTTCATTAGTCACCTATCTGCTTACTATCTGTTTCTTTGCTCAGTTTCCTACCTTCTGCTTTGGAGATAATTTCAGGCTGCTTTTGGGAGAAATCCTGTTGTTCCCGTCTTTTCCCCCCTTTTGTCTTGATACTTGTACACATCCCTCAACAGTGTTAAAATTTGCTGTAAATTTGAGTTGCTTTAGGTCTTTCAGCATTTCCTCACCGCTCTAGTCCTCTGATGTTACCCTTCTTGGCTTTCTAGCACTAATACGGATTTATTTGTTGTTGTAGGACCCCTGTGTTTTCAAAAGGACTTAAACACGGACAGGTCTGTGTGTTCTTAATTACGAATGAAAAAATTTAGGTTTTCCCAATTTGCAGCTGTTTTCAGAGAAATTAAGTATTTCTTAGCTTTACTGAAGTAAAATTGACAAACAAAAATGACATATTTAAGGTATATAGTGTGATGTTTTAGTGTGTACATTGTGAACAGATCACCACACTAAGCTAATTAACATTCATCAACTCATGCAGTTACCATTCATCTGTGTGGTAAGAACACTTCAGATGGACTCTCAGCAAATTTCACATAGACAATACCATATTATTAACTATAGGCCCTGTGATGTATGTTAGGTCTCCAGAATTAATTCATACTGCGTGGCCAACACACTGTACTCTGTGATTAATACCTTCCCTCAAGCCCCTGATAGTGACTAGTCTACTCCCTTTGATAAGAGCAAAGTTTTTAGATTTCACACGTGACATCATGCAGTATTTGCCTGTTCCTGGCTTATTTTACTTAGCATAATGTCCTCCGGGTTCATCCGTGTTGTTGCAAAAAGCAGGATTTCTTTCTTTTTAAAGGCTGACTGATATTCCATTGCGTGAATACGCCACATTGTTTTATCCATTCATCCCCTGATGTACATTTAGGTTGCTTCCCTCTCCCAGCTGTTGTGAATAATGCGGCACTGGCCATGGGAGCAGGTGCAAATACTTCAAGATACTGAGCTGAATCTAGTCAATGTAGTATTTCAAAGGCCATTCTGCTATATAAAGGCCAATTTCTCAGGTAATGCTTAAAATTATCTTTTTTTGATTACTGCTAACCAAAAAATTGAAATCCCCGATTGTGAAATTGCTACATAGACAGGGTCAGAATTTTACCAAGATCTTATTTTCACTTTTCATATTTTATCATTGCTTAGATTCTCATTTCACAGTTGAAATGCCAGAACAGAGGAATATTGTCTCCTCCTCTAGTTTTTCACCAGGTTTTATGGAAAAAAACACCCTATTTATTTGCTCCTAATTAGCTTTGTGTAAGAACTTGTCACCCACGACAGTGCAGACTGAGGCACAAAACAAAATCATGGACCGTCTGACTTTTATTGTTTTGTGATAATATATTGGTTTCAGATTAGAGTGCAGCTTTATTAAGAATCCCTATGGTCTTTTGGAGGATTGTCCCATTTTTTTAAAGCAGGCAAAGCCTCTAAAATCTATGAGCGATGCTAAAATTATGATTGATTCTTTTGCTTTTAAAATTTCCAATCTTTTTTTCTCATTTTGAACTGGAAAAACATATTGACTTTTTTGGTAGAGATGGAGGAACATTCATATTTATTTAGCTGGAGAGGGAAGATTATGAATTTGAAATATCAAAGCCATTTCTTAGTCAGAGGGTAATGGAATTTTAGAGCCAAAAGGCATCTCGGATCGCTTTGTGGTGATGTGTAAAGAAAGAGCAGAGAACTGAAGTCAGAAAACCGGAGGTCAGGTTGCTGCTTTCCCTAGCGTAGCTGTGTGACCCAACTTGAGTTACATAAATTCTTTAAACTCCCTTTCCTCATCTGTGAAAGGAGGATAATCCCTGCCCTGTTAATTTTACTGCTTTACTATAAGGATCAAATGACACAGTATACAAAAAGTATACTGGGAACTGTGAACTCCTGTGAAATATATGATGATTATTTTTGTAAAGGAGAAAACAAACATCTGTTGGTTCCTCCCGGATGAGAGGAGACAGTTGGTTTATTTTGACTTGTTCTGGTGGGATAAACACCTGGGGCTGTTTGTTTTCCCCGAGTTTTGCTATGATAAACACCCAGATTTATACATACAGTGGTATTTCCCTGCCTTAAATCTCTCTTATCATAATTCTTATAACACCCTTCTTTGGGCCTGTTTTTATCCATTTGGAGCCAAGCACTACAGAAATGGCTTTTATTTTTGTTTCTTGTTTAATAAGCTCACAATTTATTTTGCCAGATGACTGAAATTCTTGATTGTTATGTTTCCTTTTATAGCTGCTTCTACAAAGTATCTAAAACATCTGGAGGATGACTTTCTGCTTTGGTCTAAGGTCAACTGGAACAAAGTGGTCCCAGTTCCCTTCCAGAGTTCTCAAGAGCATTAAAAGGAAGCTGAGCGCCTCATGTTTAATAGAATAATTTAGGTTCATTAAGTAAAAGGATCCAGAGTAAGGAAATGGAATATTCAGATTTAAGGCACAATGAAGTGAAGCTTACTATATTGTTCACTTAAGCAGATGTGGGGAAACAGGCACTAAGCCATTCAAATAGGGAAAAGTGAAGATTCATGTCCAGCTAGAGAGAAGAAGGGGAGAAAAGTATATGAGAACTTTTCGGCCCCTTCATAGAAGAGTTTTAGGGACAGAAATGGGAATGGTGCAAGCCAGAAAGTAGAGGAGCTGTTAAAACATTAAGGATGCTTCGGAACTTGTAGCAAATCAAAATTTTTGCGGAAACACGTATTTTCCCATGGATCTCTTGCCATTAATAAGGAGAAGACTTGGTATGCAAATGGTTTTACATGTGCTTATCAGGAAGAAAGACTGGATTTTTAAAACTTAATTCTAGGGCGCCTGGGTGGCTCAGAGGGTTAAGCCTCTGCCTTCGGCTCAGGTCATGATCTGAGTCCTGGGATTGAGTCCCACATCCTGCTGTCTGCTGGGCGGGGAGCATGCTTCCCCCTCTTTTCTCTGCCTGCCTCTCTGCCTATATGTGATCTCTCTCTGTCAAATAAATAAATAAAATATTTAAAAAAAACAACTTAATTCAAGAATAGTTTTCAGCTTACAGAAAAGTTGCGATGATAGTGCAAAGAGGTCTCCTGTATTCGTCCTCTGTTTCCTCTATTGTAACATCTTAAGTTGGTGTGGTACAGTTTTCACAACTGATGAACCAGGAATGATAGGAGTATAAAGTCAAGTCCGCACCTTATTCAGATTACCTTAGTGTTTTTGTTCTTTGATGTAATTCCTTTTTCTGTTCCAAAACTCCACCCAGGGTACCACATTACATTTAGTCCTCCTGTCTTCTCAGCCCTCTCCAGACGGTGATAGTTTCTCAGACTTTCCTTGTTTTTGATAACTCTGACAGTTTTTTAAAAAGATTTTTTCTTTTTTTTTTAAAGATTTTATTTGACAGAGAGAAACACAGTCAGAGAGGGAACAAAAGCAGGGGGAGTGAGAGAGGGAGAAGCAGGCTTCCTGCCGAGCAGGCAGCCCGATGCGGGGCTGGATCCCTGGTCCATGATCCCTGGATTCCAGGGATCATGACCTGAGCTGAAGGCAGAGGCTTAACCACAGAGCCACCCAGGTGCCCCAAGATTTTATTTCTTTAGAGAGAGTGTGCATATGCCAGCGTTGGGGGTGGGCGGTGCCGGGGGGAGGGCAGAATCTGTGCTGGGCCCAGAGCCTTAAGGAGGGGCTTCATCCCTTGACCCAGCGATCGCGACCCGAGCCGGAACCAAGAGTCAGTCACTTAACCTGTGGAGCCGCCCAGGAGCCCCGATCTACCGCTCAGGTGTTTTGTAGAGTGTCCCTCAGCTAGTATTTGCCTGTGGTTTTTCTCCTGGATAGACTAGGTTTATGGGCTCTAGAGGGAAGCCTACAGGGCAAAGTGCCTTTTTTATTTCTTCATGGTAAAGTTGTTCTCCCCCATCCTACTCTTTCCGTACTGTACTTTTTGGAAGGGAGTCACTGTGTGCAGCCCACATGAGGTGGAGAGGAAAGATCTAATTTTAACTAAGAAAACATTGTTGGCAAGTGTTTGAATCACTGAGTGTCCTCTGAACTGCATTTAGCAGGCCCATTGGACCAATAAATCTAGAGGTGTGTGTTTTGCAGCCAACATTTTGGGAGGCAAATTGAGTGGCCCTGTTTCTTAGAGCGGGAACCCCCCTTCAGGGCAGCTTTCTTAGTCCATGGCACAGGGCTCAAATTACAGGGTCTGTGAATACCGTCTACCACTGGCACCCCTTCTCTGACATGATTCAAGTCCTGCCCGGCCTGGAGTCAGGTCGGAAGAATGCTGCTCACATGGGAGCGAACTTGCACATCACCCGGAGGGCTTGTTAACGCACCCATTCCAGGCCTCCACCCCCACCTCCTCTGACTCAGTAGGTCTGGAGCAGAGCCTGAGAAGGAGCCTGAGAAGTTGCTTTAGCAAGCTCTCAGGTGATACTAGTGCTGGGAATGGCGCTTTGAGAATCCCTGGGGTTGCCCGCAGGGTCAAAACAACTGAGGCACGTTATTTTATTCCCCTCCTGTGCTGTTGCCCCAGAATTACAGTATATTCGTTAGGCCTTTATCTTTCACTTAAGGCTGCTACGCTAAACAACTGCTTAATACCTATTTACTTCACGCTTTCTGTGAAGCTAATTCTGTGGACGCTGCTGTTTGACAAAATGTCCTCCACAGGGTCCCCCACTTGAATTACTCCACCCTCAGAAACTCCTAGAAGATCTGCTTTTGGAGAAACAGTGGTATGCTCTCTTGCTTTGGGCTCCGGAAGGCTTATAGTCTGAATTCACGCAACCGTATTGGCTTCTTCTCCTCTGTGCTTTCCTCCTCGATGCTGTGGCCCTTGCTGTGTTTTATCCCATGTATTTTTGTATTGTAAGCAGTTGATGAGCACCGTGGCCTTTTTGGAAATTAATAATCACTGGCATATACTCTACACTAAATGTTTGTATCCATTCTAACATTTAGTTGTGTTATTTCCCCGTTTTACAGATGAGAAAGTGAATCAGGTTCATTTAAGGATCAGCGACCTACGAAGTGCTGGCCCCGGGCCTGCGGTCCATAGCCCTCCCAGCTGGTGCTGCTCAGGTCACTGGAATTGAAGAACAGCCATGTGGTCTGGATGAACGAACCCAGGTGGCCAGTTGCTGCTTGGATCCCTGGGATTTGGTACTTCTTCCTGACTCCACTACCTCGTTCTTACACTGGGGGCTAGCAATACTGTCTTCAGAAGTAGTGAAGAAAATTATGGGCGTCAAGTGCTGAGCAGAATGCCATGTTCACGGTGAGTGCTCAGTATTCTCTTCCTTTCAAAGTCCCTTGCCTGCATGAGGTTATTGCATTTCATTGTGTAGCTAATAGCATCTCAGTGACTAAGGTGATTTGATTGGCCCCTTAAGTTGCATGTATATTTGGAATTCTTTTGTTATTTCTGTTATACACAGATTTTAAGAAACTTTAAGAGGCTGATGAAGCAACTTAGAAAAACGATAAAGTAATCCCACTGCCTGAGGAACATAATTTGAGTTTGTGTTCCTGAGAAGCATGGGTCAGAACCCCATCGAGGATACCAGAAATATGAAATCTTTGATTAACTGTGAGGTTTCAAAGTTGGGTAGTCAAACCCTCAATTCTCTGCCTTGTGGTTTTGTGTAAATTTTTGCCTAGGGAATGCTTTGTCTTTACCTTTAATGTTTTGGGTGTTTTAAAAAAAGTGAATAGCAAATATATTTCATTTCATTACCTAATCTGTTATTCTGAGCCTTCTGTTGATTAGCATTCCATCCCTTCTCCCTCTAGTTACTAGTTTGCTTATGTTCTAGCTTGTTTTTTTCCCCCTCTTTGAAGCAGCGCTCTGCTTCTGAAATCAGATCAGTTTGCAGTTGTGGCGATTTGGGTCTTGGTGTTGCTTGACATCCGTTTCAACATATGAACTGCTTTTAGGAGACATCAAGCAGAGGCTGGAATGGGAAATGCAGGTTGAGGACATCCAGTGCCTCTAAATCAGTCTCTTCAGCATGGGATAAATTCCCCTTTTAAAAAATGTTTTGGAAGCTAAGGTCCAAGAAAGAAGATCTTACAATAAGGCAGTGATGATTTACTATTAGAACTCAGAGAGAAAAAAATGCAGTCCTCCGTCAATAACGTAGAAGGTCTGTGTTCCCAGAGAGTCAACACGTCTGCTTTCTTCTGTGAGTATCAGCGATCCAGAATTGACTAATGATGTTCAGCGTTCCCTCTGCCTGTTTGTAAATCGAACATTTACGTTCACCATTCTTTTTTTTTTTTAAAGATTTTATTTATTTGACAGTGAGAAACACAGCTAGAGAGGGAACACAAGCAGGGGGAGCGAGAGAGGGAGAAGCAGGCTTCCTGCTGAGCAGGAAGCCTGATGTGGGGCTCGATCCCGGGTCTCCAGGATCATGACCTGAGCCGAAGGCAGTTGCTTAACCAACTGAGCCACCCAGGCGCCCCTACGTTCACCATTCTTTATCGTTCCTTCTTGATTGGGAGAGCGGGCTCATTTCAAGGCTAAAAATTCCCAGAGATGAAAACACTGTGTCTTTTTTTGCTTAAGCTCTTATCTGAAAACATTTTCTTGAAGTTTTGACAGCTGCAGGGAAAGTAACAGTACAATAGGAGGAACATAAGCTTTGGAGGCCGATAACAAGCTTGGAATCCCTGAGCTCCTTACTCACATTTCATGCCCCCTCTCACAAATGTCGCCTACATAGATAGTAGTACATCTTTGACAAGACTGGTAAGGGTTAAGTGAAATGACACACATACAGAGCCTGCGATGGTGAGAGGGACATGGGAGGTGTTCAGAAATGGTCATTTTTATTCCTTGGTTGTACTAAGTCTTAAATGCATTGGTTCTATGCGAACATGCCTTTAAGAAGAATGCCTTGTGGAATTTTCAACCTGAAGGAACTGGGAGGATAGAACTAAGCACTCTCATAGAAGTCAAAACCTCTTACTCCTCCTCATCATTCAGAAATGACAAATGTTGTGAAATGATAAACTGATAGGTACATTTCCCTTCACAGAAATTATACTATCTGGAGGATTTCTAATAGCCTGAAGTCCAGCTGACACTCGATGACTAATATTTAAAATAAATAATAGACAACAAAATTAATAGCTGGCATTTTAAGTGCTGCAGCTTGTCACCAAATACCATAGCTCCCTAAACCGTTGTCTGCCACCTCCTATAATTGGTAGAACAGTACTATACCATGCCCAATATTGCTAAAATGCTCTCTATACCCGCAGACAAATCTCTGGCCTATTTTTGGTGCTCCATTGAACTTTTTGCCAAATCTGAATTACTGGGGTTAGAACTATTCAAATGCTGCCTCATGCTAGCTTTTAGATTGATCCTAATTGCATTAATTGATAGTAATTTCCCCATCCAAAATTTTTGGGGAGTAATTGAGTCTTGGTAAGACTTCGGAAGCCACTGAGGTGCCACCACCTGAAGACTCAGTGTGCTACGGTGACAAACAGTGCATGCTAGAACGGGGTTGTACAAAAAATGTTGTTTTTATAAAATGTATCTTCTGTGACAACAGTTCTCAAGCAGTTGGCAAATAATATTCCTCAGGCTAGATACAAGATGTGAGCAAACAATTAAAAAAAGCTGGTGTTGATGGGGCGCCTGGGTGGCTCAGTTGGTTAAGCGACTGCATTCGGCTCAGGTCATGATCCTGGAAACCCGGGATCGAGTCCCACATCGGGCTCCCTGCTCGGCAGGAAGCCTGCTTCTCCCTCTCTCAGTCCCTCTGCTTGTGTTCCCTCTCTCACTGTGTTTCTCTCTGTCAAATAAATAAAATATTAAAAAAAAAGCTGGTGTTGAGTATAGAATTTTCTCAGCCCTCCTTCTCTAGAACCCATTCCCTCGGATTTCTCTGATGTTCCCATTCACTGCTGGCACTACATGGAGGAATTGTGGAGGGCTCCTGGGAGCGAAATGGTCTTCCAGGCATTGTGTTGTATGTCTATGGGGAAAGGATAGGTAAGGTGGGAAAGATATTGTTCCTGCTGTTGCGTGACTTTGCATTTTAATTTGAGACCTAACTTCTAGCCCACCCCACTAAGACTACAGTAACAAAGTGTATTAGCAAAGTGAATGTATGGTTCTTCTCCTAAGTGGTTGGACATAGATCCCGAGTATGTGAGGCAATGCAACCTGTTTGTAGGCCAACTTGGCAGTATGTAAAATCATATTTAAAAAATAAACCCCTTTTGACCTAGCTTTGCCACTGCTATGAATTTGCTCTATGGATATATTTGCTCACATTAAGCAAAAAATTTCTGTGAGAGAATATTCTTGGCAGTGGAATTTGTAATACAAGCTCATAAACAACCTGAATGTTGATCAGTGGGAAGCTGGTGAAACAAATCCTAATCCAGCCAGGCAATGGAATACTATATTACAAAGAACAAGATAGCACTATAGGACCTGACATGAAAGATGTCCACCATAAGTTTGTAAGTAGAAAGAACTAGTTGAAGAAAAGATGTATACTCTGGAGTTAGGTGCCATTTTTATTTCGATATAGAGGGGTGTGTGTGTGTGTAGGGTTTGAATTGTGCACAACCACTTACACAGATTTTTTTCTACCATACTGTAAATGTTTTCTCTTCTGTAGTTTTATTGTAAGAATACACTGTATAATATACATAACGCCAAATTCATATTAATCAAGTGAAAAGTTAGATGTGGGTTTCTCGATTAGGGAGATGCCCCAATCTCAGTGTTGTTTGTTATAGATATATGTTGTTATACACACACATACCATATATATTCATATAGAGAGAGGATCAATGGAAGCTTAAGCTATAAAATTGTAGTGCTAAAATTTAGCAGTTTTTCAGTAAAGTAGGAATGTAGAGACTGAGAGGATTGGGACCTTTTATTCTTTAGACCTTTTATTGTTGTTCAACTATATAGTTGGCAATTCTAAAAATACCAAAACAAATGAATATTCTAAGAGTAGAAAGTAATGAGATACTGAGAAGCAATTGGCATTGACAATGAAACGCTTTTACTAATGATGAAAACAACTGAAATATCCAGAGTGCTTCCGATGCCCAGAGCTGAACATTTGACATAGATTATCTCGTTCAGTTTCTCATATTTGCCAACACTGACTTAAAACAAGAGACCCAGGGCATTGCAAGGTTAAGTAACTAGTTCAAGATCATAAGAGGCAGAACCTTAGAATTCCAAAGGCTTTCTGTTCCCTTCTAAGCTATGCTTCTCTTCTGCCTCTACAGCCTTCTCTATTCCCGTGCTGCCTGTTGAGGGAGGTGAGGCTTCTGGAGTATCATAACCATGACCACCTTGTGGTGCTGGCAGAGGAGAAGGAAGAACTTGCCTGACTTTAAGCATTATTTTAGAGCAGAAAGGAAGGTTTCCTTTCCAGACTGTTTTCCCTTTGAAGCCATCAACTTTTTAATAAGGGGTTTGCGTGCCAGAACATTGATATTTTCAGCAATTTGTAGTCATTTCTCAGCTTTCATAGGATTGATTGCTTTGCACACACATGCTCATAAGAGCAGAAGGCAGCTTGGGTAGTTTGGGTAACAGTGGGGTAGAGGGTGAGCAGTAGACTCAGCAAGAATAGGTGTGTCTTTGTCCTCATCTGACCAGCGCAGCATGATCATTGCAGTTTTACCTAGATAAGATCCGTTATAACATGAAGGTAGTTCTTTGGCTTGACATTGTAACTGTTATCTTGGATACTGTAAGTGGAAAGATAGCATTTCTCTGCTTCCCAGCCACTTTTCATTGCAGAGCGCCCTCTGCTGAAGAAGCAGGGAGGCTTAATAAGAGTTTTGCACATGAACAGCACTGTGCATTTTTTCCCCTCCTTTTCTGTTGTAGGGGAGAAAAAAATAGTTTTCCCTCTACCCTTCTAGGTTCTCATCTGAGGACCCTCTGGAATAAAAGATGACCAGGAGAAAAATGGAAATTTAATAACATGTATACCTCCGGCACAGGGGAGGAACCCAGGAAAATTATGTAACTCACCATAAGGGCCCAAGCTGAAGATAAGATGTTGGGGGCAGGTGGGTAGAGGCAGGTATGGGAGGTTTTCAGGCAAAGCACGGTAGGCAGGGGATGTTTGGTATGTGGATTCAACATTCCGCTTTTTCCAGTGGTACAAGTTTCCAGAGATTGACCCTTTTCTTCCTGTTATGGAGAGGGTGACACCCTTACACATGGAGATTTCCTTATTAGGGAAAGTTTCTCTTACGAAAGAGAACTTGTACTAGGTTTTCAGAGCTTTTCCTATGTCAGCTGCTTTTTTTAATCTCTAAAAATTTTTAATTTTAATTTTACTCTCCTGGGTCTGTTGTTTCTTACGGATGATTTTCAGCTGGTTATTATGCCAAAGAGGACTATTTTGAAGTGGCAAATTCTCCCCTTCACTCGGTTCTGTTTTTCCCATATATACGTGTATAGACATGTGCATGTATAATTGAAGCCATTTACCTGTCCTTAGCATAGACCTATATTTGACTTTAAAGTGTACCACACCACACGTGATACTCCCCAAATACAAAACCAGACACAACTGTAGAATCACCTTGCTTGTTATTTTTATCCTTAAACCAACATATATACTTAGGCTTGTCAAGAATCAAAAGCCCATCAAAATTTCCACTTTGCGCAGTGCTCCATGAGGCATACACATAATTCTATTTTCTTTCTTATGTCCTTTGCCAAAATCTTTGCAAACCCTTTGATTTTCTTCTATTCTATTCTCACCCCGCTTCTGGGACCTATTTTACTTTACTTTTCAAGTATTGACAAGTCTTTACAAGTAAACCTACTTTACAGGTTTGCAAATTCTTTATAGAGGGAATGCGAGGTGGAGGTTTAGTTCTGTGTCCAGGTTTTCACTCAAAACTACTGCAAATTTCGTTTGGTCCTAGGCACAACCTCTGTGAAATATACACATACACGAGGAATCTAAACTTTGCCTAAAACCAAGCCACACTTCTTAGCAAAATTTACCCAAATGCATTGAACTTTATTAATAGCAATTGAACAGAAATGAGACTTTTCCGTTGACTTTTAGAACCTGGCTTAATGTGGTAAAAAGGAAATGTCTGAAGTGGATTTTTATTAACATAATGGCATTTCCTTGAGCAAGCATCTATTTTAGAAAGCTGGTTGCTGCTTTCTAGAAAGTTTTTAAGAAAGCCGTTGATGAGTTAGAAATTTTGTGTCTATTTTTTACTTTGTTTTCATCAGGATAGCACCTCCTGTAGTTAAAACACTACCAAATGCCATTTCTTTGCATCTTAGAGTATGCCCTATATTCCAAGTAAAAACTGGAGCATATTTTCTGTTACCTCATTTGAGGGAAGGGAGTTCGAATTGTGTAATGTCTTTGAGGGTTTGGGAAGGGGGTGTGTGTAACTGGAGGTACAGCTACTCTTAAGGGTTCTTTTCCTGAGATGTTGGTTAATGGCATTAATTGCCTTCAACCCCATTACTGTACCAGTAAATTAAAGGCTTGAAACATCATTTATGGCTATGTTTCTTCTTTGTAAGGGACTTTTTGTGTTCGTTGAACATTCATAGCTCTTACAATAAGGGCAAACCCCTTTATGTTAATTTTTTGGTTTCATTCAGTTTTGTATTGTCTTCACTTAGTCTTGATGGTAATGTTAGAAAATATGCTGCTTGGTAGGATTTTAAAAGTATCTATTCCCGAAAGTGTTTTGTTCTTTTCTCTCCCCACATCATAAATATATTTGCTCTAGTTTACAAATTTACAAAAAGTACTGTTTGGGGGAAAATGTCAAAATATCTTCAGACATCTTCCATTATATTCTTTGTTGCGTAGGGGTATTTTCATCTTCGTTTCTGTTTTATTAAGAGGCTTTCTTTTACTTTAAGAATTCGAAGTCTGTCAAAACAGTGCATTAAATGATTCTGAGTCCTCATGATACCATGTCTCATTTTCTTCTCCTGGTGATGGGCAGCCTGAAATGCAATTGTGACATGTCTGTGACCTCTCCTGTATATCCTGACCAGGAGAGATCTCACGCCACTGGACTTGATCTAGGATTAGGGTGTGACGAAATTGTTTGGTCAGTAAGGGCGAGTAAGAACTTTCTGGAAAGCTTGGTACATCTAATGTGTGTGTGGAAGTAGGACATTTGATTTTCCTCTTTCTCTAGGTATTTAGATATAGAACATTATATTCCTCTTTGCACACTGGGTACATTGAAAATCTCTTTTTTGTTTACAATTTTACTGACAGAAAAAGAGCAAATGAAAATTCTCTTCATACATTTTGGATTGGTTTTCAAGTTAAATTGAAAATGTAAAGATCTATAAACTAACAGGGTTACTTCGCATGAAGGTCTGTGCGTTGTACCACTTTGTTTTTGAGAAAAGGTTTTGAATGGAAGAGGTGTCCGTTGAATTTTGTCAAATACAACTGGGTCAGCGACTGGACCACCCAAGCTCTTGACCTCTTTCGAGTGTTAGCCTAGAATCATCTTTTACTACTGACATTTCATGGTGGCTAACTCTTTTTCCTTGAATTGTACTTAGACAGCAGATGGTGTTGAATGTATGCATATATTTTTGTGATCAATGTCAAGTTGAAGTCTGAATTAGTACAGGAGAGAAGTGTGTAATGGCAACATAGCTGTACAGTGTTAGAGTTGGGTGTTACATTAATTCATTGCCATCTGTCTTTATTTTGGTTATCTCCTTCTCTGGACATGACAGAAGCATTCCGAGTGCTTTTCCAACACTGTGTGTGTGTGTGTGTGTGTGTGTATGTATGTATGTATGTATGTGTAGTATGTACGTACACATGGCAGCATGCAAAATTTCAACAACAGCTGTAACATTCTGCCCCGTACCTGGGGTGAAAAAAAACACAAAAAACCCCAAAAAACGAATCCCTTTTCTTTGAATATTTCTATTGGCATTTCTAATCTTTTCCTAGATTTTTTTGGTCCAGTTTTCTGTAGTTAGAGGATAAGCCATTGTATTGGAAAGGTTGTGGGGATTTTGCTGTAGAGTCCTAAAAAACAAATCTCTTGACAATTTTTGTATTGCTGTGTTTTCTCATTGGAGCTCTGAGTATTCAACTGTAAAGTGTTAATGTAAGTGGGAAATTTTTGCAAATAGTAGCTCTTTAAGAGGAAGGAACGCATGAACTAGTGGTCTTCAAAACACATTCTTAGCTGGACTGATGGATCAAATCTGTATCTTTAGCAGAAGTGGAATGTGCACATTATTTTCTAAAGGTAAGGAGCCATTGACTTTTAAATAACAGAAGGGAATTATTTCTAAGAGTTTATATATTTGTTACAATTCATGATGAAATGAGGCTTCATTGAGTTTTGGCAAAGGGAAATGATGAGTGGGCATTTACTCATTTAGATGTGAATGGGAACAGAATTTGCCACCCTAAAATATGTCTCTTTGATATAAAGATTATTTTAGGCTGATTATTTTTTTAAGAAACTGCAGACACAGGAGAAGCTCTGCAAACTAAGTCGAAGTTACCCTGTTGTAAGAGTCATTTACATGTACGAGGGAAATGTGCACTTGGAAGAGCATCTTCAGCTCTGTACCAGCAAGAGGATGACCTTTACATCTCTAGAAACTCTGATCAGTGGAGAAGGCAACAATTTAAATCTAGCAGGCTTACCCTTGCTTACTGTGCCTTTTCTGATAGCCTCCTATGATGGATAGCCCATCCTCAACATCTTTTTTTGTCTTTAGCTGGAGATGGTGTTCAAGGTGGTGCCTTAAGCCATTTCAGAGGTTACTCAGTCTCTCTGGGTCTGTCTTATGTGCACAGGAGGGATACATGTTATTAAACTTGTTTATCTTAATATTTTTCTTATATCTCAGGGAGGTCTCTGCCAAAAACCTAGAAGGGCAGAAAGAAAGTTATTTTCCCTCCCCTACAGTTATTAAAATAATTTTGAAGTTACAATAATGAAATGAGAGTGGGAAATAGCATTGCAAAAAATAAGTCTTTTTATTAATTACCCAGAGTTTGTTGACATTTATCTTAGAGCTTACCAAAGAACTCTAAGCACTGCATTAACCAAAACTAGATTTCTTATTGTGGGCAAGAAGGTTATTTCATGACTTTTGCTTGGGCTCCTATAGATTTTATTTCTGTGAGATTGCATTAATGTTTAATTCCTTCCTAGACCTGGTAATTCTGAATGTTTATTTCATTTTATTTATTTTAATTTGAATTCAGTTAGCATAAATATTTCATTTTCAAGGTGATCTGTATGTATGCGCACATGCATGTGTGCATATGTACATGTATGTGTTGAGGGTTTTCTTTCAGAAATAGTACCAAAAATGAAGTCCTTGTTAATCTTGGCTTTCAAATCTCAAGCCAGCAGCCTTGGGGAGATGCTGTGATAGCAGTGATTTCTACATGAATCAGAACCATAGGCGCTAGGGTAGAAGCCCCTTGCGAGGTGACGTGCTCTCAGCCCTCGTGGTTTGCCATATTCCCCCCTTGTAGGACCACCCGATGGTATGAGCTTACCATCCTGTCGCCCGCGGTCTTAGATGGCCAGACAGACCCTGGTTGGCAACATTTCTATTTGACCAGATAACCCAGCTTTCTTGCTTCCTCATTCACAAGTCCAACCCACCAATTCTTTTGACCCATGTGAATATTGCTTGCAGTGGGCACGTTGTACCTGGAAAGTTGCTCAAATTCTTAGGATAAAAGATGCCCTCTAGGGGCCCCTGGGTGGCTCAGTTGGTTAAGCGACTGCCTTCGGCTCAGGTCATGATCCCGGAGACCTGGGATTGAGTCCCACACTGGGCTCCCTGCTCGGCAGGAAGCCTGCTTCTCCCTCCCTCACTCCCCTTGCTTGTGTTCCCTCTCTGGCTGTGTTTCTCTCTGTCAAATAAATAAAATCTTAAAAAAAATTTAAAAAAAAGATGCCCTCTAAATACGAAGTTTTACATTATCGATTGCTTGCTGGAGTGTGTTTTGTGTGTATCCTGTCCAACCTAATTTTCTCACTAAAAAACTTTGCCATCTTGCCTGCTGAGACTTCCTTTTTGCTACTTTCTGTTGGCTTCTCTCCTCTCTCTGCCCATGCTGTGATAAAAATCACTATGGTTAAAGCTAAAGTCAAACCTTTTAAAAACGTAATTAAGTATTGCATTTCTTGCCCCTATCTATGATAAATTATCACTGACCAGAAATATAAAGAGCATCAGGGGAAAAGAAACATAAGTAACTCCCCCAAATGTAAGGATACACATTAGTATAGAGGGAAACAACTTCTTGAATCATGCCGCCATGCTGGGGCACTTTCATGAGGCTTATGTAGAAAGTGGCACTTTGATGGCCACTGGTCAGGGCTGTAATTGGAATCGTGTTGCTGCTGGAGCCACTCCTACTGCTGGCATCTCAAACGCGAGAAGGATTTTTTTAATCTCTTTACCATAAACAGATATGATAGCAAAAATGGGTTTCTTCATAAATTCCGCAGATTGAGGAAGACCTCAGGCTGAAAGCAGGTCAGCTTGAGCTTCATAGGCTGTAAGCCATGAGTATCAAAGAAAAGCTTTTTCCCGAAGTTTAGACAATTTGGGTGAATTATGAAGTCCTTGAACTATTGTTGGGTCTATAATTTTTCAGGAGGCTGGAAAATCACCAAGAAAATGACTGAGAAGACTTTTAATACATTGCCACATAGTTGCTAAAGTTCAAGTGGTAAACAAATAAAGGATGGAAATGTCATTCTGCTTTCTAAATATACTGTAATTTCTTTATGAGATTCCTCTTATCAGGCAACTTCCGCCCTTAGGATTCTTTGACATATAATTTGTTGAACTGTTTATAAAACATAGAAATGTGAAGATGCATTAGATGTTGTTTACAAAATATTCATGGACCAAACTAGAAAAAACTACATTTTGAACTCCCAACTATTGAGCATAGTCTAATTTTGGGTACATTATTAGGGGGCTTGTTTTGATGTTTCTATTCCTAGGAAAAATTGAGCACGAGATGACTTTTGACTATGGGTGGTAGATTAGATTATTATTCAGTGAATAATGATCCTCTCCCTCTTTTTCTCCATGGGAAGATTGCATGTTACCCTATCCCACTGATAATAGCTTTGGCCATGTGTCTTAATTCGGCCAGTGGGATGCTGGTGAATGTGATGGGAGTAGAGGCTTAAAATCTACCCGTGCTATTGGACTTACCCCGTTGTGTCTGAAATGGACCTGCCCCCGCCCACTCTCTAGTCCAAGGGAGAGTCTACTCTTGTGAAACAGACTTGAACCTAAGCTGTAGCTTTGAATTAAGCCTGAGCCCAGTCTAGATCATCTGAACTCAGAACCGATCAAGCAGATGTGTGAGCAAGAAATAAGAGCCTATTGTTGTGTTTCATGAGTTAGGTGTGATTTGTTGCACGGGAAAACCCAACCGAGACCCTGCACATTATTAGCTCTTTGAACGTTTACAATTTCAGCTCTCCTCACATATGCATGAAATTGAGAAACTTGAATTTTGCAACAGTGTGAAATTGAGTCTCGAGCACTCATCTAGTAAGCGGAAGCCTGCACTTCCTTCCCGTAGTAATTTTGTTTCCTATTTATGGCTTGCATATTTTAGGAGGGGAAAAGGTGTTCTAAGGTGGCATTCGAGAATGAGTTTGGGAGTTGACGTATGTGAATATCTAAGGTTTACTAAACATTGAAGTTTACTGTAGAGAATCTGCAATTTACATTACTTAGCTGTACACATTCCGTTTGGCCAGGCAGATTAGAAGGGCTTCTTGCCTTATTTTTCTTCATTAATATAAATGATGAGGTGTGTACGTGTCAAACACAGGGAGAATGTGGGAAGCTTCAAAGACTGGGTGATGGAGTAGAACTGGCAGTTCCTGTAGCAGAGGGGTCTGAAGTTCGAAAAATGAGACCAGACATTTTTGAGATGGTTACAGTTTCTCCTCCAAGGCCATAGAGCTGAGCTTCTCTTTGGGAAAGCATGGGGAGGTAATGCAGCAGGTGATCCTGGTGCAGGTGCCCATGGCAGAGCTTACCTACGAACACCTCTGATTAGTTCTCCTCTTGCTGTCTCTTCCGCTCCCTCACAGTGATTTCTGGGATCACTTCTAAAATATACTGCCTGAACCCAAATCCTTGTCTTAGGGTCTGCTTCTGGCAGGGACCCCAAATTTCAGATGATACCCTGAAGTGCCTTTTTTCCCCTGATGGGTAGAGGAATCTATTGGACAGAAAAGGAAGTAGCCATTGTTTTGTTGCTGGGATTTACTGTTCACAAAAAAGACAAGAAAAAATAGTCCTGTTTTACTATTTTTGATATGGAATGTTACAGAAATACCAGAAATAAGCAGTTGCCCATTATGTAATGTTGACTGTCAACTATTTTTTGAGTATAGATTCCCAGGACCTGTTACATAATTAGGAAATGGTTCTAGAATCCATGCGTGAAAGAAAGGCTGGAACATCGTCTGTTTCCTTCAGGAGCTCCTCGTGTAGTTACAGAGACCGCCATGTAAGCGTGCCGCATCTGTGTCCTCCTTGCAGTGAGAGAGAAACCAGTGAGGTGTGCGGGAGCACAGAGGAAGTGTTACTGTCATCCGTAAGCAGCTGATGGCGGAAGGAGTCTGAGAGGAGTTAGTTTGACAGACTAGTGGATGGGGAAGGAAGTTGCAAATGGGAATGAGGGAATGATCAAAGGTACCGAATGGTAAGACCATGCCATTGTAGGGGAGGAACGCTTTTCCTTGTAGGTTCTTTGGCTGGTCTAGTGATTAGGGTAATATAAGGCAGATGAAGAGGAGAAAGATTTAATTTCACACCTATAGGAGCACATACAAATGAGACTCAGGGTGACCAAAGCAGGCAGCTTTCTTATACCTTGTAGACCAAAAGTTGTCGGTAATTGGTAAGGTACAAGTTTGGGTTTGGGGAACCAAATGAGTGAAGTAACGAGGTTTGTTCGTATAAACTTCTTGGTCCTAGATTCCATATGTTTGGTGATAAGGTTGCTGTCTCCCCCTCCCTGTATAGGGAGGGCACCTCTCACATGGGACATTTATTTCTTGCTTTCAGGGGGGCCAAGGAGGGTTACATTGGCCTTCCTGTATTGTTTCTTAAGTAACCTTTAATTCAAAATAATCTAACACCAAAGTGGTATATTTTGGGGTGGCACATTCTGTTTTCCCTCACATATTTTTGAAATAGTAAAATTTTTGGTATGGCTGAAGTGTAGGTTGTTTATGGTGCAGTCTGAAGAAGTGAAGAGAACACAGGCACCCAGAGCTCTGGGCTTGGGTCCTGTGCTTAGTGTGCACTGCTCTGGTCCTCCAACGACTACACCCTCTTTAACGGTTGGGAGTTCCATGGAGCTTATGGGATGTGCCCACCCAGAGCTTGAGACTCCCTGTCTAAATCCTACTCTGCATAGCTGAGACCTTGGAATTTTCTTCCCAGGTATCTCTGCTCACTTTGATGGCCTGCACAGTTTTCTTCAAGTCTGCCTTCCTAGGGAAGAGTATGACAGGTGTTAGGACCCTCGGTTCTGAGGGGTGGCCAAGAGGCATCTCGTCAGGGGACTTGGATGGAGCTTAGCCATATGAGTTGGGTCACTTTTAGGTTTGTTAGGGAGGCTTCTCATGGTGTGGGAAAGAGCAGGGTAGGAAAAAAACGGGCAGGCAAAAGATGTAGCGGAAGGCTTCTATTTGTACTTTTGCCCTGGACTTTGTAGATGTTAGCTGTGGGCTTACGTGAGAACCTTTCTCTTACATGTGATTCAGTAGCCGAGCTTGTCCACTGAAAGGGGCTAAGAATACAGCTGGGGTTTCTAGGAGAGTGGTCACTCTGGCAAGTGTTCAGAAAAGTTTCTATAAAAATGAAAGCAAAACACAAATGGTTGAATAAGTATTAGGTATATTTCACCAAGATGCAAAAAATTTTTTCAATGAAAACAAGAGCAGATGAGGGATTTCTAGCAGGATTGCTGAACACCACTTGGAGGCCACCAGTGGTTGGAGACCATAACTCTGTTAGGGGGCCTGTCAGTGCCGTTGTCTTCTTTCTCTGTCCCTCAGCAGGCTGGATATAGGAGGAGAGAAGGCGGCTGCTCTTGCTCATGAGACAGTGACTGATGTCAGGTTCAACAGTAATGAGAGAGCAGATTTAATGAATTAGAAGTGCTAGCAAGAAAGGGATTGAAATGATTCTTCATGGGATTTATGTTTCACAGGGAAATAGGTGGAACTGGAAGGGTGGGGATGATGACCTGAGGGGAAGAGACTGAAGGAAAGACTGTAGAGAGTCTGGCTAAATGGAGCAGCGTATATAATGGAAGAAGAGCTGTTGTTTCAGTCGGTGGGAACTTGGAGTTCAGCATTGAATGGAAGCAGAATTTGCCATCCGAAAATACAGCTCTTTGGCACAAGGATTATTTTGAGCTGATTATTTTTAAGAAACTGCAGACACAGGAGAAGCTCTGAAAATGAAGAAGTTATTTTGTAAGAGACATTTACATGTTTAAGGGAAATCTTGATTTGTAAGGATGTCTCCCTCCCTGTACCAGGGAAGAGGATGACTCTAAATTTCTAGGACTCTTAACATTGGAGAAGGCAAGGTCTCCAATCTGCAAAACAACCATACTCTGGTTTCCTGGGCTTTTCCTGTTACTTTCCCATACCTGTGCCACCTCCTTCCCAGGTCCTGACATCTTTTGTCTTGAGCTGGAGGTGGTATTTAAGGTGATGGCTTAAGCCTTTTGGGGAACTACTCACTTTGTTTAAGTCTCTCGCATGTACACAGGAGGTATACATATTATTAAACTTGCATTTTTCTCCTGTTAATATTTCTTTAATTCCAGGGTGGGGGGCGGCTTCTTGGCCAAGAAGTTGGAAGGGTAGAGGGAAAATTCTTGTTCTTCCCCCACAGCTTATTTGAAGTGGAAAATGTCCTAGAGAGATGAAGGTCCAGGATATTGTCTTTATGGGATAATAGCTGAAGTAGAATGCGTTCAGAAAAATATCTGACCTCGGTGGCTACTGTCAGGGAGCAAGAACTCCTTTCCCCTTCAAGGGTCCTTCTAGCTGGACAGAGAATCAAATTGACATGAGGCAGATTAATAGGAGAAAATGTAATAGCATGGGTTCTGGGAATACACACAGACACGCAAATTCCAGAGATGGGCAAAATGAGGTATATATGTCATCCTGAACTAAGGGGAAGGGATTGAGGTCTAGGACTTCAAAGGGAAGGAATGAAATTCATAGGAAGATGGAAAAGCAAATGTTTGGTAAACAGATGTTTGTCCTGCCTTACAGATGGGTTACTCAGATAAAGTTAATTGCTGCTGATAAGCTTTATAAGCCTTATTCTGGAAAGACACTCCAATTTAGTTTCTTATATGTAGTCAAGAGAGGGGCAAAGGTTTCTTTTGAACCCCAAGGATCTTGATTGCCTTCAGCTCAAAATAACTCCCTTGCCAAAATGGTACATCTTGGGGCAGCCTGCCACTGCGCCCCTCACTATAAATTGTGTGACACATTCTCAAGGATGTTGAAGTTGCCCAGAAGAGAGCTGGGGTTAGGTTTGACCTTGGGGTTAGGGACTGTGAATTCTTGTTAAATATGAGGGAGCTGCTTAAGATGCAGATGTGACTGCAAGGAGGGGGCTGCAGAGGGAAATAAAGCCAGGTGCTGTTGCCTTGAAAGTTGAAATGTTTTTACAGGAGGATGAGGAATGTGTCCCAGCAGTGGGAAGCCAGAAGAATCTATCAGATGTACAGTGATAACCATGACATGGCTCTTGCCCTCAGGTCGCTTTCAGTGAAGTGGGGAGGCAGATGTATAACAAAATTTAAGGAATTAAATGATTATAGAATTTTTTATGTATATTTGATTCTAGAATGGTATAAAGGAGAAATATTTCTTAAATAAAAGGCTTTAGGGGCGCCTGGGTGGCTTAGTTGGTTAAGCAACTGCCTTCGGCTCAGGTCATGATCCTGGAGACCCGGGATTGAGCCCCACATTGGGCTCCCTGCTCGGCGGGAAGCCTGCTTCTCCCTCTGTCACTCCCCCTGCTTGTGTTCCCTGTCTCGCTGTGTTTCTCTCTGTCAAATAAATAAAATCTTAAAAAAAAAAGGCTTTAAAGAACTTCTTAAAAGAAATCTGTTCTAGAAGTATGGTAAAATGGCCTACTTCCACTTGAGAGGGTTTCAGAATATATGGTGCTATCCCGAGGGAACCATTTTTTAGTTGACTGACTTAAAAAAAAATAAAGCAACAAAAACAAGAAACTAATTCTGTGAGAGTAGGAGAACTTTGTCATTCTTGAAAATCCATTGGTGTGCTGGTAAATGTCTAAAAATTGGCTCTTCACTTACAAAAAGCCCTGATTTGTAGTGTTTGCTGATTTCCATAGTATAAATACTCCCATTACGGCTGATTTCAGGCTACCAACATAACATTAGTGAGCATTGAGCGGGGAGCTGTGCACACCTGACTACATCTAGCAGACCTGCCTGAACCAGTTCTAGCACACCACTTAATCAGAGCTCCAGAAATAAAAGTTTCAGAAGAAGATCGTCGTTTGAAGAAAGAGTTGGTTACAGGTAGGGAAAAATGATGAGTGAAACCTAATAGTGTCGAATGACTAAGAGGGTCTCCTTTTGGGGCTACCATCATGGGGGTTAGAGCGAAGACTCTTGGTTGGATCAACTGTCCTTGAAGTCTAGGCAGATGCAGCCTTGGAGGTCGTCTTTTCCCAGGATTGCTAATACTGTCTTGGTGAAATTTCTTTTTGGGGTCTCGTAAGAAGGTTTTGCGTACAGTTAATTACTTTTCACAAGCATCCAACAGGAATACGCAAGCTCCCAAGGAAATGAGAGCTGGGGTTACTGGCCATCAATAGGCAGCCTTAGTGTTTCCACAAACATTGCAGGTTGTGAAGGCTGGTCAGGGCCGAACTGGACCCAGAGGTACAGCCTTACTCCAGTACAGCAGCATTGGGCCCTCAGGGTACTTTCCCCTGTAAGTTACAACAAGACATGGTGTTTGAAAGCTCCAACCCTAAGTTCACTCTGTTTCGCAGGAATATTTGTATTTTTAAGGAGACCTCTGGAGACCGTGATGACAAGTGAGTTAATATTGATGGAAATTCAGACATTGAGGTAGAATGGTGAGGAAAGTTTTAGTTGGGGTGTCTTACATAGCCTTTTAAATGATAAATAATATTAATTCAGATGGTTAAGTCTGCTGAATGTCTTCCTTTGGCCTGGTGAAGCTCACCGATTCCGAACCCCAATAGTCTTTTTATTTACTCAAAAAAGTGAGTAATTCTTTATTTTTCTAAATAAAAGGCCAAATAGATTGACAAAGCTCTTCTTTAAATTCTCATAAGGTAGAAATCTAACAGTCTGGGTGATGGAGTTGGAAGATTCAAGATCCATGCGCTGCAGCGTGGGAAACCCAGATATCACAGACTTCTTTTTCCTGACATTTTAGAATTGGACGGTTCTCTCTTACGACTCTGCTGACATCTCTTTGATTTGATCTTTGCTGAGAGAGTTTAATCAATGTTGCCTTGCCGTATGCTTGACCCTTAAGATGTGCCAAATTAAATTTGATGTTGCTTTGGCTGGATTATTGAATGTTACTTTCCTATTTGTTTCGAGATGTTTGGTTTCTGTAGCAGTAAAGAGAAACTCTATTATCAACCTTGTGGCATTTGTGCTCCCAAGGCTTTAGAAGTGTGTAATGATAATTATGGACTTTAAAAGTGTAGTTCAGCCTTTCAATAAAAGATTTGTCTAATTGACTAAATACAGTTTTAGGTTAAGTTCCAAGTAAGTCTCCACAGAAAATACACAGAAATGCTTGGTTATTGCAAATAATTGTTGGCCAGTGGTCTACTCAATGAGGAAAAATTGAAATAGGTGTGGTCTGGCATCTGAAAGATAGGACAGTCTTTAAGGTGGACCAGTTAAGCTGTCAGTTTACCTTACGTTGATATTTGAAGACACCAAGCACCTACTCATCTAATAAGGTTGATAGCTTGGTTCCTAAGAATCAGTAAAAACATTTCGGGTCATGCAAAGAGAAATTAGTATTAAATATTTACTATCTAATATTGGACATTATGGAAAAGTACCAGTGTATTTTGAATACAGAGGCTTTGTATGAATGAAATGAATTTTCATATGAAATGAATTTGGCAGAATTTATTTATAATATTGTTTAGAGAGTTGCATTTATAGCGTAAAGTTCCATTATTATGGAAATGTCCGAAGTAGGTGGCCACTTCAGTATTTACCTAGTGCTGCTAATGGTGGTTGTCATTTTACAAGTAGTGAGTAGCGTGATGTGAAATGATAAAAAAAAAAAAAAAGTAGCTGCAGGTATAAGGTACTGTAATGTATTTTCCTACAGGCTCCGTAAGTGATCTAAGAAGTGTAACTGCCCCTGAGAGCAGAGGCTCATTCTTCAGCAGAAGATACACCAGTAACCAAGATTCAGGGCCACATATGCATTGCCAACTCCCCCTTGCAATCTACTAATGTCTCACCTTTGAAAACCTGCCACTGGAACATTTTCTTGGCACCAAGAATTGCAAGCATTACAGTGACCCAGTCAGCCCTCGTGATCTGTGGAGTGACTTGTGTGGCAGCCAAATGACTCTCAGTCCCGTTGATTGCTTTAGGGACAAAGTCATGTTGCAAAGAAGGGCTGGCATCTGTATGATTTTGTGCTATACATGCTTTGTGTCTAAAGGAAAGACTTGTTCAGCTACTCTACGCTCCAAGTGCTCCTTTCTCCAGGCTTTGCAGAATTTCAAATACCATACATACTTTCTTTAAAAGTCTGATTTTCTTATGAGCCTTGTCTTTTATATATATACTTTTCACTTTGTGGCGCTAGTCTTGTTGCTCAAACAGCATGATCTAAACTCAGGGAAAGCACTTCCCTTCTTGTTCACCCCAACCCCAGGCCCCAGACGAACAAAACACGGTCAGTTCCAAGAAGCTCTGGGGAAAAAATTGTTTAGTCTTCGTCAAAGGAACTGGAAAACCAGCCCATGCTTCCCGGGATTCCGTAGGTCACTCTAATTTGTTGCTATAGCTTGTGAATTAAAAAAAACAGATGCAAGGAGCTTTTTGCAATATGAAGATTTTTTTCTTAGACCTTCTTGATGCCAGAACTCCGCTATTATTTAGATAGGGTGAGGTGACCCCATGAAACATTGGCTGGGGACAAAATAAGGATTTTTATATGTGTAATAAAACTAGTATTGCGTGGGTTGATGGATCTTTTTCATTTCCTTTTGGATGGGGAAGAGGGTCCTTCAGTGAGCAGTAAATAATTGAGTGCAATAAAAATCCATCGGCTTATGATCGTTCATCTGACTGTTGATCACTTTTTAATCTGTTGACAGGGAGGATATCTTCTATTCAAACCCTTTCCTCCCTAACTAAAAACAGTTAAATAAACTAACTCCGAGGAAAATGTGGCAAAGTAGGCATTTTTATTTCTATTTCTGTTTTCTAGATATGTGCAGTGTAGTCTTTTTTTTTTTCCTTTTCCTAACCACATCTGTCCTAACTGCATTACATTTTAAAGTATAATGTCCCCTTTCAATCACTGTGACTGCTAACTTTATCATCTGTGAAAGCTTCCCCAGAGGTTGGTCTCGTCAGAAGCAGAGATTTTTCGTAACTGGTCTACCAAGTTTTTCTTTTTTCTTTTGTTTTTCTTTCTTTCTTTTTTTTGATCTGGGCATTTGTCTAAAAATAGAGGTTTTTACATTTTTCCCCCTTACACACTTTTTTAAAAAAAGATTTTATTTATTTGACAGAAACACAGCAAGAGAGGGAACACAAGCAGAGGGACTGAGAGAGGGAGAAGCAGGCTTCCTGCCGAGCACGGAGCCCGATGTGGGACTCCATCCCAGGTCTCCAGGATCATGACCTGAGCCGAAAGCAGTCACTTAACCAACTGAGCCACCCAGGCGCCCCCACTTACACACTTTCTAATCAGTGTTGGTTTTGCTTCAGCGCTTTTTTTCCTTGCCCTGGTCTCTTCTTAGAGGTCAGCCAGTGAGAGTCCAGAGGCCCCAAGAAGGCTGGACGGCTTCAGAGTCCAGGTTAGCCACTTGGCTATTTACATTATAAAATGATGTGATTAAAAGCCAGTTTTCAAGAGAAATGCTTGTATGGATGTGTTGGGCTTCTGTCATTATCTTTAAGAAAAGGAGCATAGCTGGAGTGAGCTTTGATGCCTTAAGGCCCTGATTTTTTTGATAGATTAGAAGGAATCTGTCCAGCAGGTTTTATTGATAAATTTATTTTCCTCCATGTATAAGTAGGACAATGGATAGCTGGTTTTGTCAGATAGAGCAGCACAGAACAAATGACTCAAAGGGCGTGTTACAGAGCGAGCGGGGTAATCATAAGTCAAGGCAAGTGTATTGATGTTTCCATGGTACCCTTTGGAAGGACTTAATGCTTGCAGTGTTCAATAGTGGACAATAGATGAGTAAGATTTAAGAGCTATCATGTCCATCCCTCCAGGCTTGGGAGCATTCTCTACAGGTACCACAGAGCCATAAAATGAGACTGCAAAACATTCCACATGCATTATGTGTGTGACTTGTATATTTTAATGTGTAACCTTGAGGTGGCTTATTCCTTGGACCTACCCCATCCTCATTGTTCCCCAAGTTGTTAACTTTGTGATTCTCTTCTCTTGCCTGTCCTTTCCCAGTGAAGTTAGAAAATCATGAGCACAAGATCCAGGTTATTTCCTGGTCCTCTCTACCGTATGATGCAATCAATTCTTTGCACCCTTGAGGCAGTCAGTACAGATTTTTATTTTTATTTATTTTTTTAAGGACTGACTTATTTATTGAGAGAGCACATGAGCAGGGAGAGGGGCAGAGGGAGACAAAGAGAGAAAATCTTAAGCAGACTTGTTGCTGAGCTCAGAGCCAGATACGGGGCTTGATCTCATAACCCTGAGATTGAGACCTGAGCCAAAAATCAAGAGTCGGACCAACAAAGCCAGCCAGGCGCCCCTATAGTCAGTACTGATTTTGAAAGGGCTGTATAAAGTGAGAATGCATTTACAACGTTGGGAAATTATACAGGAGGTAAATTCTTAGGTTTAGGGATACCTGCATTTGCTGAATGACTGAACTCTCATATTGGTTCCTTCAATCGGTCTGGGCCTTTTGTTCTTCCTGTTTTCTCTTGAGGAAATTCCAGCATCTCCCATAACTTGGTTCAGTCATCTCCATATTGATGACTCTGTAACCTAGAGGTTAGACCTCAACCTAGACTCTGGCCTAGTTTTCACTTGAACTTCGTGGTACCACCTCAAGCTCCATCATGCCCAGAGCACTGTCCGGAATGAGCTTTCTCCTCCTACGTTTGATGTTGGCCAGTGATTTTACTATTCATCCTTTTGGAAATGGGTTAGTTTTGTTCCTTATTATTGCTCCTCTGACTTAAATTTCTTCTGCTTTGCACGCACTTGTTATCTCTTGGCTTCATCTCTTTCCTGTTGTTGTCAGCCACTCCTTTTAGACATGACCTCAACCCATACTTTCTGTGAGGCCTCCTAATTAGCCTTTTTGACTCTGTTCACTTTGTTCTCTAGATTGGGGGTTGACGTACCTTTTCTGCACAAGGCTAGAAAGGCTAGACAGATGAGAATGTTGGACGTATGTTCTACTCTTCGGGTGGCCTGAGGGACGGAGCCAGGGATAAGGCCACTTCCTTTGACGATACTGCCCTGGGGAGGAAGATGGGGGGGGGGCAGTTTGGCAAAGGCAAATAAAAGGTGAAAACCATTTCAAATGTACCTTTTTCTTGATGAAGTGTTTGGTTGCTATAGGTTTCTGACCCTTAGAAAGTTATCTTTGTCAGTCTTCAGTTATTTTTCCAAAACGTTTCCATGGAAGAATGAGGGCCTAGAGCTTCCTCGTTTGCCATCTCACCAATGTCAATCCCAGAGTTTAAGTTTTGAAACAGGGGAAAACAAATATAAACAGGAAGAGTTCATCTAGAAAGTGCACCTCTAGACTCAAAGTCTCCATGAGCTTGTTTTGTGATATGTACTCGTAACAGTTGTGGGCATTTTTGCTTTGAATGAAAGCCAGGCACAGAGTCCCATATGAGTATATCTGATAGCTTGCTGGAGTGGGTCTTCAGGAGACTGTTTTCACGAGGGAATGAGATGATCTTTGAGAGCTAATTGATTCAGGGCTCCAGATGGTAAAAACTATAAGGTATTTGAAAGTGGCATATATCTAGTGGGAAGTGATGTGACCATGGTGACAGAGCGGGAGGCCAGGTACCTTCAGATAGCTTGGTCATATGTGGGGACCCCAGCAGTCATCCACGGAAGGATGCAGGTTCAAGAGATTAAAGAAATAATGTCATGTGAACTGATAGACCTTGTGTGTGAGCACACGTGGGTCATTCCTTGGCAACTCACAGAAATGAATGGCTGAGCAGCATGAATGGGGGATGCTTACACGGGGCTAGAAATCTTGGATGGTGAGATCTGGAGAAATTCGATCCTCTAGTGTCAGTGAGATTCTCCAGACCAATGAGGTCTGAGGATTCTGTGGAATAATAGAATTAATTAAAATCTAAAGATCCAATGAAAATGCATTTTTCAGGCCATTTTGCATTGCCTGGCGTGGGCATAATCCTAGAGTCCATATATATGGTCTGTGACACATGTGGTCGTTTAGAGTTGACTCAGTTGTGGGGAGTTTCTCTGAGGTCTGCGCTTTGTTCCAGTTTGCCATTAGCCAGTCGTGGGCAGTAGGAATGCTAAACTGTAAGAGCACTGGCGCTCTTTTCATGCTTGGGGACAAGGCATCTGTCGTTGGCCTTCCATTCCCTTTGCAGAGTGGAGATTGCGGGGCCCTCTGAGTAGATGTCTGTGGAGGTGATTGATTTGACCTCATTGTTGCCAGGGAATTCAAGTGGAGCCTCACCTGACATGGCTAAAGCCTAGCACTTGTCAGTGATTAAAATGTAAATTATTTATATCCTGAAAGATGGCTCTGAAAAAATGGAAGAGAGTGGAACACTGCTTCGTAGAGAATGTGTGTTTTAAACTTGAATGACAAACATAGTTTATAAAATCTCCCTTTTTTTTATTGTTACTAAAATTTTTTTCCCAGTGTTCCAAGATTCATTCCCCATTCCCCACACCCAGTGCTCCATGCTTTAGGTGTCCCCAGTACCCACCACCAGGCTCTCCCATCCCTCCACCCCCCTCCCTCCAAGTCCCTCAGTTTGTTTCTGTGTCCAAAGTCTCTGCTGTTTCGTTTCTCTCCCTGGATTACCCTAGTTCCCATTTACTTTCCTTCTCCCACTGTCCTCCAGGTTACCCCTCATGCACTGCAAGTAAGTGAAACCATGCGATACTTGACTTTCTCTTCTTGGCTTATTTCACTCAGCATAATCTTTTCCAGTCCAGTCCATGTTGCTACAAAGTTGGATATTCATCCTTTCTGATGGATGTGGTACATATATACAATGGAATACTATGCCTCCATTAAAATCTCCCTTTTTTCTAGTAGAGGCAGATATGTTTAATTTTTTCCAGGTGATAGGATCTTAACGAGTTTGCCAGGGACTTTTCTATAGATAAAATGATAAGGAGGAAGGAAAAATACTTCTTCCTTTGACAGTGTGTACTTTATTGAATATAGAAAGGATCAGGAAGATACCACTGAGTGCAGCAGAAATGGAATGTCTGAAAAAAAAAAAAGAAATGGAATGTCTGTTCCCATAAAAACAAACCTTTTTGTCCATTAGAAGAAATTCATTTATAGTCATAAAAATAAGATGGTATTTGTAATTTACCCTCTTGGCCCCCCGTCATTATTGTGCTTTGTTTTTCTAATCTTTACTTTTTTCTTGGATGAGATCACCATTCACTTAGACATGAACGTAGGTGCCTGGGACTAATTTTTTTTTCTCTTTCCCTCTGTTGTCTCTGTATCAAACTAGCCACCAGCTCAGTCCTTAGTGTCTCCTATATTTTTGTTATTTCCATCCCCCTCATCTGCAGCCTTCTATAACCTATCAGGATTTGAGACCCACATAATTTCTCAGGTGAACTCATTTCTTCATCATTGAGCTTTTGCTTTCTGCTCTCATGGCCTCCGTATGGAACCCATCTTTACTCTGCCATCAGTTTCATTGTTCTAGAATATAACCCTCTCCTATAAATCTCCTCTTTATTTTTATTTGTTTGTTTGTTTGTTTGACAGAGAGAAACACAGCCAGAGAGGGAACACAAGCAGGGGGAGTGAGAGAGGGAGAAGCAGGCCTCCCGCCGAGCAGGGAGCCCGATGTGGGACTCAATCCCCAGTCTCCGGGATCGACCTGAGCCGAAAGCAGTCGCTTAGCCAACTGAGCCACCCAGGCGTCCCCTCAATCTCCTCTTTAAGTGGATCTGTTGGCATTCCATTCAGTGCTTTCAGTACAAGCCATTGTCCTACATGGCAGAGTAAAGATGATCACATACTCTTTGCATTGAGAAATGGGGTCTGTGCTACTCTCATTGAATTTGGATGGACTCTGTGAGAGTTCGAAGAGGAATATGGCTGAAATGCTGTTGCAGTTTCTGGGCTCAGGAGTTGAGAGACTAGCCATGAGAACCACTTACTCTTGGGGCCCTCTATCTGGTAACTCAGCCACCAGCTCCAGCTGTGCTCGGACTCTCACGTGTTAACCCCCAGCCCAGTGGCTTGAGCTTTCACATGGATCAAAGCCCCAATCAGCCTTGGACTGCTAAAGCACAGACCTCCCAAAAGAATAACAATTTAAACCCAGTCAGTTAAAAGAAACAGGAGAACTGTTAAGGAGCCGTGGTTTTAAACCCCTGAATTTTGAAGTGAGTTCTTCAGCAATAGCTAAGTGGAAGACCTTGGCTTGCATGTGCTCTATGATCATGTTTTGACTTGCTCTTCTCAACTCCTGTCCCATGGTTTTCCTACAAGTACATGATATTTCAGCTAGTCTCTAAATACTTGGCATGTTCTTTTGTGACTCGACAGCTTGGCACGTGCTATGCCTTTGCCTGGAATCTTCTTCTCCTTAGCTACCTAGAACACAGTTTTTCCTTTAATGACTTCGTGTCACCTCTTCTGTAAGGACATCCTCATATACCTCTGAGTAGAATGGGTTTCTCTGTCCGCTGAGCTCCCACTTCTGTCTGGATCACAGATCTTCCTACACTCTGTCGTAATGGTTTCTGTGATTCTCCCCCACCCCCCATTTCTTCCTGGAGGGTAGCGATCACATGTTTATTTAATTTTCTGTTCCTGGTACTTAGCAGAGCTCTGGCATAGAGTGGACTGTGCATCCGTTTTGGTGACTCTGTGTGTGTGTGTGTGTGTGTGTGTGTGTGTGTGTGTGTGTGTGAAGGGGTGAGGTATGTTTATGAGCCTGGGACAGGAAAAAAAAATAAGTTGTCTTTGGTTGTTATTTTTTTCCTTCTTAGGTAAAGTCTGATGTGATGATTTGATGTCTGATGCCAGAAATGCATCCAGGGAATTCTAACTAATAGGCCCTCCAATGGAACTTCAGGAAAGATTTTGTTCATAAACTTAAGAAGCTTTTCGGATTAAGAGTACGAAAATTCAGTGATAAATACATAACACTTCAGATGTGGTTTCAGATCAACTTGGTGATCCGTTGGTGTAATGAACCACTTTTCTGACATCACCTGCAATGTATTAAATATCTTTACCTGCCTACCTATTCCTGTTTTGATAGGGTAGGTAATTCGACAGTTTGAACAACCAAAAACCTTCCTCTACATCCCCATGCCTTCTTTCTTACTCTCAAAAAGTCTTTTTCAGTTCCAGCGCTTGTCCTGTGAAGCTTTCTTCCAGGCAGCCAGGGACTGGGAAATCCAGGGAGGTACTGTCCTGTGATCTACCTTCACCATATGTGGCTTTGTATCTGCTGGGGCCAGGTTCTAGAGGAGAGTGATGTAACTGTTTCCTCACTCTCTCAGCATGAAAGTGAAACCCATCCTTTCCACTCCCTGCCACTCCATTTGATTTTATATTGATTTTATATTGCAAGAGAGTCCAGGTACACAGGAAGAAGAAAGGAACCAGAGTGGTGAAAACTCAGAATCTCTTCTCCTTAAGCCTGTAGCTTACTGGGAGGTTTACATTGTCATTGGTCTTTGATCTGTTAGTTTTGGAAGAAATGTGATAAAATCTGGTTGCAATTCTAGATAGAGTGCATTACTTCTAAGGTTCACTAATCAAAATTCTGTGGTAGTAAGCAGTTAAGTGGAAATGATAGATGGAATTTCTGTACTTGAAAGAGATGACCGACCAGTAAGATCAGCCTAGAATGGCTGACCAACATGTGTAATTCCTTTGCAGTGTCCTCGGTAGAGACTATTTTCTGTGATAGATTTTGTGAGTACATGAACTTGCTATGTAATAGAATGTGGCTTTTTCATCAAGATTTGGCTTTGATAGCAAACAATTAATTTTGCATGTTTGTATCGTCAACGTTTTCTCTATTCCCACTTTCAAGTATGCGGTATGACTTTTTTCCCTTTTGGTATCGGTATTGCGGAACTTACCTGAACATGAGGCAAAGTGGTGTTCAAAGTTTACGCCCTAACCATGTCAGTAGTTTGGGCCTGTATCAGGTTTCCTGAAAGCTGTATTTGTGTTTTTTCTCTAGTAATTGCAGGAAAGGGGTCAAGGAGAGGAAGCAATAAGTATGGGAACATCTGGGTCCTATTGTGTAGCTACAGTCACTGCCATCATTAATCTATGAGAGCCTCACCCCCATTTACAAATAAACAGCAAGTTCATCCAGAGTAACACAGCAATCAAAGTGGTGTAGTTAATTGGAATCCAGCAGCATCCCCTATCCCCTGTCTGCAGCCATTCTGTGGTAAGCACGAAAGTGTTCAATGAGGCTGGTTGTCTCAGCCTCAGAAGGGGAGAGAGAAAGAAGTGACTAAAAAGAACACGATGGATGTAGACCTTGGAGATCATTGTATTTTCCTTTCAGGTTTAAGCCTTTGGCCATTGTGGCTTGAGGGTGAGAAGGACCAGGGATCTGCTGATGATTCTGTTCCCTATTTTTGGTCTTAGGTAGCTGGAGGCTCGAGATTGTGCAACCTCCTGCCTGGGAGAAGAGAGAGGAGGATAGCCTGAAGGGGTGAAACCTGGTGGTCTCCACAGTTTTCCCTTCGTCCTGTGCATGTGTGATTGAACTTTTGGACCTAACCAGCTTGAATCACTTCTTAGGGTGACTGAGGAGCTTCTCATCCAGGGTCTCTGTGAGGGCAGGCCTCACACAGGGAATCATAAAACTCAGGGGTTTTGGGCTCTCAGCTTGCCTTTATTTCCCACCTCTTATGTCTGTCAGGAAGAGGGGCCATGCACAGGCTTGTGAACATCCCACCCAGTCGCTCTCTACATCTTCGGAAACTGCTCTCGTTGGCCTGTTGGCAGACGTGCATCGCTGCCAACCTTGGGAGGCCCGATATGGGAAAGTGATCTCTTACTACAGGTTGGGGGAATTCTGGGTCGTCTTTGGTATCCCATGGAAGGGGAGGGACTGGTTTCCAAGTGAGGATATACCCCTGAACCATTGGATTCCTCTTCCTGCTGAGAGATAGGAAGGCCTCTAGAGGAGAAAGAGAAGGAGAAGGCCTCTGTGGCTGGAGGAAAGCCAGAGCTGGTCCCTCTGAAGTGAGAACCCAGGGCAGGGATTGGGGTTGCCTGGTCTAAGGGTAGGTACTGATGACTGTATTCAGCTTTAAAACACCTCAGCTGGTATTAAAAATTAAACTAGGCAAAAACAGAGGTGGTAGGAAAGAATAATTCAACTTGTGTGTCTTGATTTTATATACACTGTATTCCAGAGATAACATGGAAATTGCCTACCTCACCGGGCCACGCCATTAGCCCTAGTAATGGAGTTTGTTGATATTTGGAAAAGTTGAAACTGCAAGGACTGACCTCTGTCCTCTCGCATTTGGAGAAACTCCAGATGAATAGCCTTTACCATATTTTGTGCATGGGAATTGGGAGTCAATCCCTAGAAGAAAGGTAGGCTTAGGTAGGTGGGAGTAGGTATTGATACTGTCCTCTAAATAACTCTTCAAAAGGGTGACATATTACAGTTGTGTAATTTTTTTCCCCTCTTATTAAGATAAAAGCTGAATCAAGAACAGGAATGTAAATGTCTGTCAGAAGATCTTTTCCTTGAGCTTTCTCTGGGAGAGACCCTAAGTTGAAGGCATTTTAGAGACTTCTCCCTTAATGACTATAATTAATGTTGTGTGTGCTGTGGACAACTGTGGCTACAGAGAATGACCCCGAGGCTAGGTTGCTGGCTTTTCTGAGAAGCTCCTTCAATGTGGAAACATTATAGTATGTCAGTGATACAATGCCTTTCACTCCCCTTACACTGCTAATGAAACAATAGCCATCCTCCTGCACTCATTTTTGTCATTTAGCTGTTATTTTAACCTGATGAAATAACTTCTTTTTTTTTTTTTTCCCTATTGCGCAGACTTTTCCCTCCTACCCTCTTTTAAAGTGACTCATTTATCTTTGTGTATGAAATGATACGATTGGAAGGAACTTGGAATCCTAGGTCTTTTCACTCCCTAACTAATTCACGTGCTGTAAATAGTGGCACTAAGAGCCAGGTACTTAGCTTTCCTCTTTGTGTAGTACCAATGATGGACCCTCCTGGCCCCAAAAGTGAGTTGACTCAGGAAGAAATGGGAGTTTTTTTTTTCCTGGTGCATTTTGGCTGAGAAGTCAGATCCAGCGGGGTGATGGATTACCCACACATCCAAAAAGAGGGCCACATCTAGGCAGTACTTGCTGAGATGAGTTGTTCTAGTCTTGGGACTCTCTGTTCCCATTACTACCTCCAGGAGGCTAGAGAAGGCAGAGTAGAGTAAGTGAGAGGACAGAGCTGCACAGATGGGAAACTCCAGACAATCTGCAGAATCCCCTTTGAGTCATCAGTTCACCACTGATCAGTGCGTACTGGTGAGGAAACTACTGGAAACTGTGGTAAGAGTCACTTGAAAAGATTCGAGGGAGCAATCCTCAGTGCTCACACAGGGCCGGGAATAGCTACCGTTCGCACCAGCCAGAGCGAAAAACGTCGTAATTCACAGGCTATCTGGCAGAGTGCTCAGAAGTGGAGGAAAACTAGCTCTAGATAAAATGATGCTCTGATCTCAAGGAATAAAGCTTATTTTTTAAAAGATTTTATTTATTTGACAGAGAGAAACACAGCCAGAGAGGGAACACAAGCAGGGGGAGTGAGAGAGGGAGAAGCAGGCTTCCTGCCGAGCAGGCAGCCTGATGCGGGACTCAATCCCAGATCTCCGGGATCATGACCTGAGCCCACGGCAGTCGTGCAACCAACTGAGCCACCCAGGAACCCCTCAAGGAATAAAGCTTAAAAGCAAGTCTGACACAGAACAAAGAAAGCAATTGAAAAAGAGCAAATGAAACCGAACACAAGTAGAAGAAACAAAGATCAACATGGAAATCAATGTTCTGAACAGAAAACAACAGCTAACAAAAAAAAAAAATGTCAAGCTAAAAGGTAAATTTTTGAGGAGATAAATAAAGTTGAAAAATCACTAGTTTGACTCAGCTGGGAAAGAGAAAACACTCATCAGTCAGTATCAGTCGTGAGAGGTGACACCACTACAGATTCTACAGACATCAGAAGCCTAAGGGAATTTAATGGAAAACTTTATGCCGGTTAATTTGATGACTTACATTGTACAGATATTCAAAGGCCTCACTGTCCCTGAATGCAGTCACTAAATCTTAAAAGATTCTGACCTCTAAATGTTTCTAAAACTTAATGTCTGTGACTTCCATCATTCTGTTCTGGCTTGGGCCATTATGTTACCTCATTGTATGAAACTCAGAGCTGAACTCAGTGACTCTCCCTGCACCCTCCCTCTCTTTTTCTTTGTATAACAACCAGGATGATTTTTAAAATACAGAGAGCTGAATATATCACATCTCCCATTCCTGTTTACATGATTCTCCATTGCCTTTAGGAGAAGTCTGAATCTTTCATCTGATTAAACTCTCCAGCTTTTTTTTTTTTTTTTGGTCCTCCCTTTGCCTTCACTTCGTGTGCTCCAGCAACAAGACATGCGTGCTGTTGCTTCTGAGCCACATGCCTTTTGTCCTTGGCCTTTACCTCTTCTCTGTATTAGTGTAGCTAACTTTGACTCTCAAGTTTCCGCTTTAAAGGACATTTTTTTTTTTCGGAAAGTTGGTTCTCATTGGAAGTGCTCCTTACGTAGTGTCAGAACTCTCCACCTGTCTCCATTCCAACACTTAGCACACTATATGATCATTGCCCCTTTACCCAGTGAGTGGAGAGAGTTCCTTAGCCTAGGAAGATACTCTGTTCCTTGTATTGACTCCTCCATATGACAAAGGCACATGGTACTCTATAAATAGTTGTTAGAGTGATGAATAAAATGTAACACTCTTCAAACCTCCAATCCAATAGCACTCGACTCATTATTTTTTTAAAAGATTTATTTATCTATCTATCTCTTTATTTATTTATTTATTTATTTGACAGAGAGAGATAGATCACAAGTAGGCAGAGAGGCAGGCAGAGACAGAGCAGAGGAAACAGGCTCCCTGCAGAGCAGAGAGCCCAACGCGGGCCTTGATCCCAGGACCCTGAGATCATGACCTGAGCCGAAAGCAGAGGCTTTAACCCACTGAGCCACCCAGGCGCCCACGACTTTATTTTTTTTTAGCACAGATTATTTTAAGCAGAACTCAAAGAGTAAGTTCTTGATTGGAATTTGGGATTGTCTGCTGATACATGGTCCATATCGAACACAGGGTTGTCTCCCTCTTCTATTCCCTTGATTTGATATGTATTAACAGTATCAATCTATTATCCAAAAGTGAATACTGATGTAGTAATTAACCTGTAGACTTGTGTGACTATTCATAAGCCATAAGATGGAAGTAGAGAGCTTTCAATTGGATTATAACATTTTATTCAGTCTAAGAGTATATAATTGAGCCATATATTATACTTTATGAAATTGGTTTTGCTTTTAGTATATTCCAAAGTTCTTTTCCTTTGGCTTTGTCCTTTGGACCCAAACTCTTTCCAGAATCAGATACTTAGTAACTCACGTTCCAGGAGAGAGCCCTTTGCCATCATTTTTATGCTAATTCTTATATCAGTGGTCTATTTTTTAATTCCATAGTGAATATTTCACTAAAAACAATGTTTCTCTGCTAACCAGGCCCTTCTTGGCAATTTCTTCCTCTCATTTAATATTTTCCTTTTCCTTTCCATAATAGGATTTTTTTTCTAATTACATAAATCCTTTAGTTTACTGCTGAAAATTTCAGATATATGTAAAGTAGAGGAGGGGAAGAAAGACATGCAGAGGTGAAGCCCTGTTAACATTTGGGTATGTTTTCATACCACCATTCTGCCGAGCATTGGGGCTGCTTGGAGAGTAAGAATAGTAATCTTGTGCCATGGTTGCTTTCACTATTTTTCACTGATTTGCTTTTCATTTTTGCCTTTACGCTTTAGTTCTAGTATTTGTTCTGTGCAGTAAAGTCTATTTCACTGCTCAGAGCCTGATAAATGACTTTTTCGGAGTACATGGGTCTGTCGACTTTGATGTGTTTCTTAAGGTTTCAGTTTTTAGAGTTAATGGTATAGTTCATATGTAATTTAATTTTATGAGTATATTGCTTATTTCCCGGTAGTCAGTATACTTTATATTCAATTTTGTCTCTTTTTTGTATCGACTTGGAGTTATTCTCTAAGCAAATACTGAAGTATTTAATAGACTAGTGTCTGTTTATAAGCTATTCTATGTTTATATGATTGTTCTTATGCCAATACAATACTGTATTGTGTTTTTTTTGTAGCTAATATTTAATGCAGGTATTTCCCTTATAACTTTTGCCCCCCCCCCCCTTAAATTTTGTTAACTCTTTGGTTCTCTTCTATGCTTGCAAAATTTGGGGCTAATTTTTGTCAGGATTCAAATGATCATAATGGGATTCTGATACTTTGTTGCCATAAGTTAATTTGGAGTTATTTGACATCGATATGAAATACATATATATGTGTTCACTTTTTTGTTCCTAAAAAATGCTGTCTTAGTTTTTCTTTCACTCATTCTGTAAATCCCCTGTGTTTTGGCTAAAAATATTTCTAGGTAAATTAGGTAAGTTTTTGCTACTATAGTAAAAATCAACTTTATTTCTTTTTCTATTTTGGGTTTTAACTCCTGGTGGATCGAAAAAAATATTTGAAGACCTACTTGGTTACTTTTAATGTGTGTATAATTAGTGAATACAAGTGGTGTAAGTGGTAGGTTTGGTTCAAAGGAAGATGTTGGTGTAGGCTGCCATAGTTGACGGAAGTTATTAAGGAAGAAGGATTTTTGAAATGGACAGAACACATGAGGATACTCCAGATAGTTCAGGGCAAGCAGTTGTGGAGATGAGCAAGGTGGATTCAGGCATAGTGAGCAAAACATCTAACTGTTGTTTATGTTTGGAAATAAAGTTAGAAGTACTGAGAGTGCAGGAGACATTGGATGCTAGCAAGGGGCAGTAGTTCAAATGGTGTTGTATTGGCATAAGCGTATGTTCTTGAAGAAGTGCCATGTCTAAAGTGCTACTTTTGAGAGGTAATCCCTAGGTGATGTTTAGGTTTGGTCCGTTGGTCAGTTTAGGCCACTATAACAAAATACCGCAGATTGAGTGGGTTGAGCCACAGAAAGTTGTCTTTCTCCCAGTTGTGGAGGCTGGAAGTCCATGATCAAGGTGCTGGCTGGTGTGATTCCTGGCAAAGGTGCTCTTCCTGGCCTGCGGCTTGGTGCCATGTTTTCCTTTGTCAGTTTTGTGTGCACATGTGTAGTGGGGGCACCCTGGTTTCTCTTCCCCTTCTTATAAAGGACACTATTCCTTTCATGAGGTCCCTGCCCTTAGGACCTCATTTAACTTTATTTACTTCCTCACAGGCCCTATCTCCAAATTGTCATACTGGGGGTAGAGCACTAATATTATCAGTTGTGGAAGGACACAGTCATTTGGTCCCCAGTGCTTGGTTTGCAGAGGAGAGAGCCTTGAACAAGGCTGGCTAATCTAGGCAAGAATGAGGAGATGGGGCTGTAAGAGAAATTTGGAAGGAGGTTGTGGGAAAAACAAGCATCAGAGGGAACTGTTGGATTCTTGCTTTGGAAAGCTAAAAGAAGGAACCTGATTTTCAAGCTTTGTTTTCAGTGCATTACTGTGAATATGCTTATAACATCATTTCATCTGGAATACATGTTTCTGGAAGGGACCATGAAGATACCATTGTGAAAAACGACCCAATGTATAAACTTATATTCTGCCCTTCTTCGGTGTTCTTTGTTCATCCTGTCATGCCACCTGTTTGCAGCCACACTGTCCATGCCGGAGTACAGAGTTTTAAAGAATAGTCCTATGTCATGTTTATAGTGAGTTTTATTGCTCCTAGGAGAGTACCTTCTACATGTGTATACCTACTACTTGAAGATGATGGATAATGTTTCTGGCATCAATAACTTTGAACAGTTTTGAAAAGACAAAGTTTAAGAAAGGAAAGAGGCCATGATTCTCGGTTGGTTGGGTTCCACTTTTTTTTTTTTTTGAAAAGATAATACTGATATTGTAGGCATTGTTTGGAACATTCCAGAAGCATTTGAATGGAGTCATGGGAACATTTTTGGGTGAGGGTAGGACAAAATTTACATGAAATTGAGGGATCATTCTAAAATCCTCTGAAAATCCAGATGTCAGAAAACTTGTTCTGTAAAGAGATACATAATAAATACTTTAGCTTTGCAGTCCATAAAATTTCTACCAGCATCTAGCCTACTCCATCTTTGTGGTACAAAAATAGCCATAGATGATACATACATGAATGAGGATGGCTGTGTTCCAATAAAGCTTTTTTAACAAAAATAAGCTGTGGGTGGGACTTGGTTTAAGGGCTGTAATGGCTGACTTGTGGTCTAATTGGTTATGCAGAGCATTTTACAAATTTAATCATTACTGAGATCAATATGTTAGAGATAGTTGAATAACCTAGTTCCTGGGCTGTGAAAGATAGAAGTCTTAACATTTTTAAAAAGGTCTGAGAAAGCTTAACCAATGTATTCTTCAGTAATAACTTTCTTCTTCTTCTTCTTCTTCTTCTTCTTCTTATTATTATTATTATTATTATTATTATTAGTATTAAGTGTTTGGTACCTTGAAAGTACAGATGGGGATGATAGTTGAATTTTAAAAAATGTCCAAATGTTATTTTAGTCACCCTTCTTCTTGACATTAGTTAATAATGACTAAGTAGACTGATACATTTCTCTTTATTGATCTCAAATAATAGCATCTCTGTAATAACTTCTGCCCTCTCTCAGAAAGGATGCCTCCATTCTTGGCATTATATTTTGTTCAATTATATTCAGCTATTTAATACATTACAGGGAACGTTGTGACATAGAGGTTAGGAGCATGGGTTATGAAGCCAGAGTCTGTGACTTCCTGGTTCTTTGAACTTGTGCAAGTTACTTCGGTCTCTATGGGTTTCACTTCCCTCAGTTATCAAATGGGAATAATAATAGTCCCCATCTCATAGAGTTTTTTATGAGGGTGACATTAGTTAATAGATGGAAGTAAAGCATTTAGAAGAATGATTGACCTATAGTAGCTGCTTGATAAATGATCATTAGAGTTTCCCTCTTTGGCTGTAAGCTTTTTGAATGCAAGGACTATATTTTGCTCTTCCTTGACTATCAGGCAATTTTCATGGAGCATGCTAATACTTAACATATGGTTGCTAATGTCATTACTATTATTACCATGACACGGTCTATGCAATCAACTTTTTGTTAAATTGAATTGTGGCCATTCCCGTTTCTGTCCTTTGGAGAAGGTACAGACATACAGTAAAGTCCACAGGGTAAAGAGAAACAAGGTAAATAAAGGAGATATATATATATATATATATATATATATATATATATATATATTTTTTTTTTTTTTTTTTTTTTTTTTTTTTTTTTTTTTTTTGCTGGGGAGGCAGGGTGGGAGCGAGGGATTTTGGAAGTAATCTTAAAAATGAGCCAAATAATTAGTGAGCATTTGCCAAGAATAATTTATGAATCTTGATGTGAGGGAATAGCAGCGTCAACCTGAACCATCCCAGTATCTTCATAAATGAATCTCTTTTCTGGCATTGCTGCATTTAATTCTTCTCTGTCTAGTGTAGTGGGCAGATAGTAGCTACTTTGCTATTACTTATGCTAGCTTGAGTCAAATGTTATGGGGATAGAAATTTATGAAAGAGTCTCAGTATCCGCAGTGTTGGTATTCCTGCTCCTGGCCTTTCTTCATTACTATCCTTGGCACTTGTTAACTTGAATTCTGGGCTGGTCTTCCACTTAATCTACCAGGGAAATTTCTTGCTGAAGTCAGCAAAGTTCTTCAGTTGTCCTTTTTCTCCCTCTCCTGTTTGCACTAATTCAGTTTATTCCCAATTGTGCTCCGTTTTACTGTTTATCTTTATCTTCCTCAGTCTTCACCCAGTATGGACATTGTCCATCATGCTTTGAAGATGATCCACAACTTTCTATTAAGTCTTAAGTGTCAGCAGTTCTTTTTCTTTGTCCTTGAATTATGAAAAGAAAGGCCATATGTACCCCAATGTTCATCACAGCAATGGCCACAATCGCCAAACTGTGGAAAGAGCCAAGGTGCCCATCAACAGATGAATGGATAAAGAAGATGTGGTCCATATATACAATGGAATACTATGCCTCCATCAGAAAGGATGAATATCCAACTTTTGTAGCAACATGGACTGGACTGGAAGTGATTATGCTGAGTGAAATAAGCCAAGAAGAGAAAGTCAAGTATCGCATGGTTTCACTTACTTGGGGTGCATGAGGGGTAACCTGGAGGACAGTGGGAGAAGGAGAGTAAATGGGAACTAGGGTAATCTAGGGAGGGAAACGAAACAACAGAGACTTTGGACACAGAAACAAACTGAGGGACATGGAGGGAGGGGGTTGGAGGGATGGGAGAGCCTGGTGGTGGGTACTGGGAACACCTAAAGCGTGGAGCACTGGGTGTGGGGAATGGGGAATGAATCTTGGAACACTGGGAAAAAAAATTTAGTAACAATAAAAAAAAAAAAAAGAAAGAAAAATGTGCTCAGGGCGCCTGGGTGGCTCAATCGGTTAAGCGTCTGACTTTGGCTCAAGTCATGATCGTAGGGTCATGAGATTGAGCCCCATGTTGGGCTCCATGCTCAGCGGGGAGTCTGCTGGAGATTCTCTCCCTCTGTCCTCCCCCCCCACCGCCCTCTCTCTCTCTCCTTCTCTCTCTCTCTAAAAATAAGTAAATTAATTTTTTTTAAAAAAGGAAAAATGTTGTCAGGTTGTTCCTGAAAAATTTAACAATTTGACCAGTTAGGGGAATCCAGAGCCTCCAGAAAGCTGGCTGGTTAACAGTCCTAGAAATTCTATTGTCTACTTAACCCTAGTACTGATTTTTCTTAAAATATGTACATAATCCCTTGGGTTTATCATTCACTAGTTTTGTAAAAACACATCTTCGTACTTGGAGTGCTAAACTTAGAGATGAGCTTTGAAATAACAGTGAGGTTCTAGGGCTCAGTTTATTTTCTTGTCAAGATCTTTAATAGCTCTTCCTTTTTTGTGTGAGTGCAGTTGACTATTATGATAAAATCCATCTAATTAGCTATCAATATTTGACAGTGTACTTTTTAGCAGTGCCATTCATCCAGCTCAACAGAGCAGTCATTTCAATAAAAGGAAACCACACCAGCCATTCAAATGAGAGAATACTGCCAGAGCTGGATTTCATCTTAATGGGCTCAATAAAGAAAATAAAACTTGAGGGTTTCTATTAGCCAATATATCTCATTAATATTGTGACTGGGACTGTCAGTATGCATTCTCCTAGCCATCAGTGTTTACAACTCATTCTGAATAGATAAAACAAAATGGAAAACACTCTTTATATATGTTGTTCTTCATCTAGCAAGATGTAGATTTATTTTGTTGAATTCAAATGCATGTCAAACACAGCCTCAGAAATGTCGCTGACCTTTTCTTGTTCTCTCTTCGTATAGGCAATTGTAGGTCTGTTATTTAATTCCCGGGAAACTCTGAGCACAACACTTCTGAGTCTTATTTTCTCATTCGTTGCAAAGTGGGAATAATGACATTAGGTGTTTTGTTGTGCGACAACCATAGTATTTCTTAAGGCTTACAACAATATGCATTTCTTGTGGATTATAGGTCAGCAGGTCAGCCAGGATGAAGCCGATCTAGGCTGCGCTCAGCTGGGCTTGCCTGCAGGCTCTGTGTTGGGTCTAGGTCTGCTCTGCACGTTTGTAATCCTTCTGAGATGAGTTTCTTAGGATAGGTTCTTGTCCTGGCAATGGCAAAGGCTTACTTTTGCAAGCACATTTCAGGTCTCCGGTTTTCTCATGTCTACCCACACCCCATTGACCAAGTCACGAGCTCACTGTCAGTGGTGTGGAGAAGTGTTCCTTCTGCGATGTGAGATGAGATAGGACATGAACACTTAACAGAATCTACCATACTGCCTCACATGTATATGAGAGTTCTTTGTTAATTGCCGGGCACTATGTAACTATGATGTTTCTACATTGGCCGTCGTTATAAATTCTAGGAAGATTCCTTTTGATAGTGAACTGTTCATTTCATAACTTTCTGCCGGGGGTGGCCATGCCCAACACTTGTGAGCAGCTGTTGACTTAAAATACGGAGGTATCATGGCACATGATTAGAGTGGGAGGCGAAAAATCAGGAGTATCTGTTACAGTCTGGGATGTTTAAACTACTTCTTGGCTTACCATAAGACTTTAAATTCAAGGAGAAAGCAAGCCAAGGAAAGAGGATTACGCTTGAACAGTCTTCATGATAAAATAGTAGTAATTAGTTTGAGCAAAATCCCCTAATAGATTTTTTTTTTTTTGCACTTTGCAGGAAACCAAATGGCAGAGAGATAAAACAAATTACTTTACTGGGGTAATTAGCAAGTGATTATAAGGTTTTGCCTATGTTCTCCCAAGAGTACAAAGATCATGCCCTGTTTTTCGAAAAACTTTGTTGCTTAATACCTAATCCATCTCACCTCAACTGCAAAATTTGACAGCAACTTTGCCACAAACACTGAGATTTTTGGACTCCCTGGGAGACAATGGCAATGTTAGCTTCATGATGAGAAGGAGGAGGGAAGATGAATCTCAGTGTTTTCCTTTTGTTTCCTTCTGAGCTTATTTTGCCATGTTTGTTAGCCCCCTCTTTGCATTTTTCTTAATGCAGGTATCACACAACTCCTAAGAATTTAGTTTTACATGTTTCTGAACCAAGATCTGGGACTGTGAGCTTAGATATTGTATCTTTAAGGCCAGAGCATTTTTAGAACAATAACATCATTGAAAGAGAGAATCATCCTCTTGATAGAGGTCATAGAAGATTCAAATTAATTCCTAATCAAAGATGACTCAGGAAAACAGATAGTTCACATAATGTTTTGATTGAAGGACACTGAGACCTTCAAGATAAGGTTGCTGCCAACTGACAAAAGTAAGGCATCTCTCTCTACTAAAAGTGGGCAAAGATAGAGCAATTCTGGGTTCTCTTTGGATGCAGAGGCTGTAGGACCTGGCCACACCAAACGCATTAAAAAAATCCCTAAGTCACATATTTGCTGTAAAGGAAAATATACACAGAAAATTTTACATTTTGATGGGATTAAATGTTCTCTCTTTTTCATGTATAAAATTGTGAAGATTGTGTCGTGACTACATTTTCTAATTCTCAGTCATGGGACTTCTTTTATTCAGTAGAATGACTTGGGCAAGTCTTTGTAAGTATTTATCATGTTTTCATTTTTACTGGCAGCGTATTTTAGAAATATTTTCAACTTAGGATATTTGCAGATACAAAGTTCGTTTTCATTTTATCCCAATTCTTAAATGTTTTGGGTTATAGACATGCTGATTCAATAAGAACCAGAAGGATTGGACTTCCAACATTTGGGAACCATTGAAAGAAGAAGAAATGCCCAGCGGAATTGTAGAGCACTGTATATGCTTGGTGTGACATTTCATGGAGTGGGTGTGGAAACAGAACATTGGTCCCTGTCACATAGACACAGTTTAGTTTAGGACTTAAGACCTGAGTTCAAGTTTGAGCTCTGCCAGTTTGTGGTTTTTGGGATTTTGTAATCTACTTGGGCAGGTTATTTCATCGCACTAAGACAGATTTTTCATTTATAAAATGGAGCTAATGATACTACCCACATCGTGAAGCTGATGTAAGTAAGTATCAGATGAGCTGTTGTTCAATATATTACACAGAGTTGGTACACAATGGATTTTATCAGTAGGTGACAGTAAGATGTGTCGGCATATACTGTGCAGATAGATCACATGGTATGATGGAGAGGCTAAGAATCTTAAAAAAGGAAGGAAGAAAGAAAAATAAACCCTTGGGTGTATGATAGGGTACTAGAAACAGAAATGGTATCATCCTAGCCAAATAAAGAGGTGCATGTTGATTATTTCCCCCTTCTAAAAGTTGGAGTTGAGTTGGACTTCTTCAGTCACGAAAGTGACTTGGTTACGTATCTATGGTAAATCTGTGAGTCTTACTTACTGTAAAACACTAAAATTCAGCTTTGTTCATTTTATTTATCTGAAGACTTGGGTGGATTGATAGTAGGTCCTAATGCTCCACACTTTTCTGTATCCATGCCCTAGGGTTGACTGTCTACCCATGATGACTCTGGGTGTGGTCTTGAATATGGCTAGTTAGGATGGCCTTGGCTAACATAATTAGGCTTTCTTCCATGCTTTTCTTGAATTGCCCCAATAGTCTAGCCCAGGCACATTCTCATAGTGGAGGCAGGGGTTCAGAATGGAAAGAGAAAGGCATACTGCCTTTTCAAGTCTCTGTTAACAACAACCTTATTATTTTTCTCTTTGGCAGCTCTTTTGGTTTTTTGCCACAGTTGTTTCCTGGAAAATTATGTAATCTTTAGAAAACTGATTGTATTTCCCCATGGGAGCAATGCTACATTTAGCAGGGATGCTTCTGACTTTTCATCTTCTGCTTGTTGTTCAACCTTGATGGTTCTAGATAATTATCTAGACACTCTTTTCCACTGGATTCTCCTGTTTCACCTGATGAAACAGGCCCTTTGCAGTCTGACCCTATCCTATTTCACCAATTTTGTCTGTCATTACTGAGTTTACATTGTACCTTCTAGCCACATATTTTGACGAAAATTTCCCGAGTGTTCAGGGCTTTCTTACCTTTTTGCCTGTGGATGTACTGTTTCATTTATTTGGAAGATTCCTGCTCCACACTCCAACTTAAAGGTTTTCTCCCGCTTTCCCAAGAAGAAAAGCTGGTCTATAATTGCTCCCGGTATTTGTGATATTTATTATAATGGTCTAAATGCTAATAACTATGTCTACCTCCAAAATCAGTGTGTGTCTGTGAGGCCCTGATGAGTTTCTTAATCACCATTCTGTTTTCTTTCATCCCAAATGGCAAGCACAATGCCTCATGTTGAAAATATATTTGCTTTAAAATGTGATTCGACACTGAAGGTGTAAATGAATAATGACACTGTGTTTTAAAAGCTGACATACAAGAATCCTAAGCCTCTAATCAATGAAATTGGAAAGATTTAGAACCAGAAGAAACATTAAAGATTGTTACAGTGATCATTATTTTACAGATGAGGGATCAGTTGTTTGATGTTTTATATTTAAATGGATTCAGTGCTCACCATTAGAATTTCCTGCCATGGCTTGTCTGATTCCTTTCTTGATGACTGAAATTTAAGCCTTGAAGCTACTATTTCCAGAATCCAGCAAGTTCAATACATAAACGCTTTAAGCGGTAGAATCTTAGTGGCTTGCATTTTATTTTTTTTCCAATCAAAACGCTGGAAACGTTATTCTGCTGTTTCTTGGCAGTCTGGTCTCTCCTATTTGTAGACGATTTGCTGTCGCTCTTGAATGCCTGTAGGGTTCTTTCCTTCCCCTTGAATTGCATCAGGCTGTGTCTTCATGTTGATTATTTTTATAATCTTTTTCCAGAGTACATTTTGTTGTGCTGATCCGTAGATTTGAGACTTTGTTTTTTTCGTGGGGTTTTTAACTCAATGATTATTTATTTTTAAGCTAAGTACACCTAGTACTTGAAAAGTGGAAAATTACTTAATTTGAAGGGATTCTTTTTATACTAATGTGTTATTTCTCTCCTAATGTTTAAAATGCGAACATTTTGTAATTGAGTCACAACCTTTAAGACTTCTTCCTTGGGTCTCAGTTCCCTTTCAGGCAAATTCTTGTTCCAGAAGGCAGTCTTTTCATCATTCTTTCTGTCCCAACATCCAAGCACAGACCCCCGCAGGCACAAGCGGATGTGCCCATGGGTCACGAATAATCCCGATTACATTCATCATGGATGCTGTGGCCTTCGTGCCAAAAACGATGGCGACTGTTGATTGGAGAATGTTTTCTTATTAATTTGTCTACTGTGCTCTCTTCCTGGTGTAGTTACCATCCTGACCGTCCCTATGGCACCCATGATCAGTTGGATTTGCCTCGCTTTTCTTCCTTCAGCGCTTTATTCATTTGCCTTTTCTTCAGACATTTTTTTAGTTTCTTTAGTTTCTTCTCCACATTGCTGACTCTTTCTCAGCAGAATGGATTTTACTTCTCACTGTTTTTGTTTTAGCTTCATTACGGTGTCTTCAGTTCTTTTCCTTAGTTTCGCCAAATCACTCTTTGTCTCCTGTTTTATTTATAATTTGAGCTATTCCGATAGACCATATTCCTTTACTTGCTTTGAGATTGTAAAGATGTTTGTGTAAACTTTGGTTTCTTGGTGGTAATATGTCTGAAGTACATCTTTCACTTGTGTCACTTGCTATGTGAATTTCCTGCATGTTTTCATACTGTCTCTGTACAAAGGCCCATTTGACCTTCCTGCCTCTTTCTTTTCTGTGGGTGGGACATGAATGCCAGAACTCAGCGAATAAAAATCCAAGACTTCCAGTTAAACTTGAATTTTCAATAGACAGCAAATATATTTTTCCTATCACAAATATGTGCCATGCAATATCGGGGACAGACTGAAACTAGAATATTAGTGTGATTCTGAAGGGTGCTATCTGCTTGTGTCTTTGGCTTTGGAAGTGCATCTCTCCTCAGAGAGCTCAGAAACAATATAAAAGATCAACATGCACCGAAATGGAGCCTCTGAGCTCCCGAGTCTTTTATTAAGTGCTTATTCATTTTGGTTTATAAGCATATGCTGCAGAAGCAATTGGTGTTTTCCCTTTACTTGTGGCCTCCTTTGTTTTGATGTAGACTTTGGGGCAAAAATAGTAAGTGAAGTGGAGTTGTGCAGTCCCTTCCTCAGTACCTACCTCCCCTAGTATTTTGTCCCTGCAGCTGGACCCCCAGTTCCCTCACATCCCACCCGTATCTGATCTTTGTTGATTCTGGCAGAGGAGTCTCATCTCAGTCTCTCAAGATCCCCTAACTTCCCAGATGTTTTCACATTGCTCCTGAGCAGAACAGTGATCTTTGGCTTTTAGTATCCTTAGTGGAAGTCCACAATTCACCGAATTCTCAAAGACATGGTATACAAACTGTGGGTTGAGGGTTTTTGCTATTTCCTAGGTTCATTTCCTAGGTAGATGGTATGTTAAAATTTTCTGTTTGGGTTTTTTTTTTTAAGATTTATTTGCCTTTGAGAGAAAGAGTACAAGCAGGGGAAGGGGCAGAGGGAGAGGGAGAGAATGCCAAGCAGACTCCCAGCTGTGGGGCCCAATCTGTCGACACTTAGATCATGACCTCAGCCGAAACCAGGAGTCCGATGCTCAACTCACTGAGCCACCCAGGCGCCCCTGTTTTGGGGGTTTTCAAAGAGAGGTGTAGAATAAGCATGCTGTTACTGTACCATATTCTACTAGAAGTTTTGGGGATGGGTTCTTAAGCTGGGTTTTACTGTCTCTCGTCCTCATCAACAAGTATTTATTGAGCATTTGCCATACGACAATCCCTAAACGAATCATTTTGTGTGGCTTTATACAAAACCACCCGATTATTCCCATCAACTTTTAGGTAATGAAACAGCTGGGAGAGTTTAGGTAACTTGTCTAAGATGACACAGACACTGAATAACACAGACACAGGATGTGAATCTGGTTCTAGAATGAGCTTGTAACTACTATGGCACTCAACCTCCAACTCAGATCAGGGCCTCTATCAAAGAAGAAAATGTCTTAGGTGCCAAAATCATCAGTATTGGGGCGTCCAGTTGGTTAAAATATAGAAGAATGGAGATAAGGGCCATGTAGTCAGGTAAGCTGGTGGTTATATATTTGGTCACGTGGTTGGTGGAAGCCTGGTTGGGTTGGGCTCTGGGGAGCCAGGAGAACCACTGTATTTGACTGCCTTCTGCCTCTGTCCTGTCCTTCACTCAAAGACACTGGCCTCTAGGGATCTCAAAAACTCTCTCTTCATACATTTGCTGTGTTATCTTTGATCAAAAGAACTATCACGAGCTGTGCAGAACCTGAAGCCCCAGGCTTGTGGGGACCCAGCTGAGGAGTCCTAAAAAGATGGGAAGTTCATTCTGAAAATTCAATATGTATGTAGCAGCCTTGTAGAATTGACTCACACTGTATGAACTATGTCTTACTAGTCTGAAATAGTAAGGAGTATTAGAGAGCTCTGCATAACATCTAGGACAGGCTGGAATAAAGACAAAAGAGGAAGAAATCAGGTTGTGACCTACTTTGTGTGTACTTCACTGCGAAAAGGTCAAAAACTCTCTCCGGTGCCAGTTTTGCACTCATCCTTTCCGCAAACCCTTTCAAAGGAGATTAGGTTCTTATTACTTTAGTACCGCAATAAAACATGCGGCCAGAGCTCTGGAATGAAAATTGCTGCTATAGAAGCTGTAATAGAAGAAGCCGTAACTTAAGTGTAGGCTTGAAAAATTGCCATAAAGGCAATCTTTTTTAGAGACAATACCGTCTAATTTCTCACAGCCAAATACACACCCCCAGATATGAAAAATCTTGGATACTGACTGCTTTCTGGAGTGACCCACACAGCATTTTTATTTAAAAGCCATTCTGTAATTGTTATAAGATAAAGCAGGGCATCGGTAATTGGATTAATGGTTCCTCAACATAGGTAGTAGTTAACCAGTGAATACCAGGTAAATACATTGTTTCTGCAGTGAGCATTGTTTCTGACTTTCGCGTTTGGGCATCGAAACCTTTTAAATCCTATTCTTCTCTTATCTTGGCTTCTCTTCTGTGTACCCATCTCCTTCATTTTAGAATAGACTCGCTCATCCCTAGGAGCTGATGTGACGGAAGAGGCACATGCATTTTTTTTTTTGGTCATTTCTTTTCCCGGGTACAAAACTGTTCTTAAACTTCAACGCAGTGTAGCTGCAGGCACTAGATTGCCTTCAGGGAGAGAAGGTCACAGTCAGGGTGACCGTTCCGAATTTTCATGGTATACCAGAGGTATTTTTGTGATGCAATCTATAGACACTTGCCAACAGGCATTGCCTTTGTAAGCTAGAGAAACTTACACATTTGTATATGCCCAAGTTGTCCTCAAAAGCTGTGAAATAAATGACAGAAAAGATTTTGCATGAGTCCGGGAGACGTTGTCTTAGTTGATCTGAAAGGAACTATACAGAAGCCAGTATTATATTTTAATAGAATACCTCCCATAATGGTATTGCTTCTAATGCGAATTGGAGAGAAACCATAGATTGAAGATCCCTAAATCCTCGCATATACTATTAAATCACTTTAGGGCTTGAATACCAAAAATATTGCTAAGAATTTGCAAGGGAGCTATTTTTACCTTGCCATTCCCACCATCTCCATCCTCCTGAGTAATAGCTCTCCACCGAATTACCTTTATTCAGCTTATCTCCTGCTTTCCCGCGCCCTGCTTAATTTGTTCCTTCCAGCAGTTCCATGCACATAGAAAGGGCAGGGGTGGCGAGTTCATTTTACTCATGTGGCGGTGGTGTCTCGGAGAAGTTAGGTGGACTAGGACAAAAATGCCAGACACCAAGTGACGCTCTTGTTGTGATGGTCACCATGGCCGGTAGCCCTTGAGTGTTAGGACCCGGCCACTGCTTCCCTCTCAAAGGTGTGCTATAGGGGGCTTCCGTATTCTCTAGAGGAAGTCCGTTGTTCATTCGAACTGAAGAGTTGTCTGCTGGGATGAGAATTTAGAAAAGTATTTGATCAGAGACTTAAAAAAACCAACCAACCAACCCAATGGTGTAAGCCCCAGGACAAGTGATTTTACATCTCACTTGGTTCTTTTGGCTGATGGGCTGACAAATGAACCCACTGCCGAATGTTGTCCTATCAGGAGGTGCAGGCGCTCTCTTCATCCTCACGGGGGTGCTTGCTCCCTGCGGGTGGAATTCACCCATGTGTTGCCTGGTCCGGATGGGATGGCTTAGGCCGCTATTCAAACTAAACTCACCTCCCCACCAGAGGTTTTGGAAACCATATAGACCAGTTAACTGCTCACTTAACAGTCCTCTCACATGTTATTTCTTGTACTTTGGTGCTTTTGTTGAAATCACTTCCTTGCCAGAGCTTGTTCATGCCTTCCCTCTGCCTCCAGTTTTACCAAGATACAGCTGACAATGTTGCGTATGTTTTTATGTGTACAGTGTGGCGATTGGATGCATGTGTATGTTGTGAAATAGTCACCACAATAAAGCTGTCCTATCCATCACCTCGCGTAATTATCAATACGTGTGTATATGTGGTGAGAGCATTTAAGATCTATGCTCTTCCTGTTATCCAAATATTCTTTTATCTTGTCACTGCACTTGAAGTTCGAGTTTTTGATGGAAATCTTTTCAGTCCAGCTTTAGTTCCCAGCTAGTCTTTTATTTCCCTTAATCCTTGTAACATTTCATGGCAACGCCATAGTCTAATAATTGACATTGTCCCTCTTGGTATCCTGTCTGATTGCATCCTTCTCTTAAGATACCAAGGGCTGTTCTTTCCTGCCAAAGGGGAACTCCTCAAAGACAGGTGCTTAAACTTCGCTGGTCTCAGGAGTCCTATGGAAGCTCAAGAGAAGCTGTGGAGAAGGTACAAGGAGATATGAGGCAGTACCCTGCTTAACAGCGTCATCCACTCTAGGTCCAAAATGGCAAATGAATGGAGTGGTTTCTGAAACCCAGAGGCAGAGAGAGCATCGTGGAGATGGCCACCTGATCAGAGTTGTTGTAGGAAATAAATACTCTCACCATACCACCTCTTGCTCATGACTTATTGGCCAGACAACATGCGGAAGTGAACCCTCTGATGTGATTCATGCACATCATCTTCCCAGGGCACAGAAGAGAAATGCAAAATGGTGAAGAGTGGATCTGGAGGGGGATGATAAGTGAAAACCAGCACAGGCATCCTAACATTTACTACCCTGGTCTTGCATCTCTCAGGTGTTAGAGAGCTCACTGAAAATTTCTGAAACCGCAGTGGCAGGGCTATAAACACCGGGCATCGCATATAGTTGCCGCAGGCACTCACCAAAGAAGGTCTTTGTGGATTTTTCCACACACATTCCACTCAACAGTACTTTGATTATTTGTCGAAATTTTTGGTTACAGCTAACCAAGTATAGCACCATCATTAAAAACATCATTAAAGAATGCCAGGAACAAAAGCTCTTGCATACATAGCAGCGACTTGATAAGTGGGTGCCATGTGGCAAGCTCTGACGAGGATGATTCACTGTTGCATCTAAAATCAGTTCTTTAGCTTCTTGCATTGCAATTATTCCTTTAGAAAGGCCTCCTTTGGTTGGGAAATTTTGCTTGTCTCCAGAAAAAAAAGTTTTGTTTTCATATTCTATCATTTAAATTTCAATTAATGCAACTGAACCCCAATCAAAAAGACTTCTTTCAGTGCTCTAGCTTGTGACTTACTTGGGACAAAATGTATCAGGGCAGGTGTCAGGCTTCTAAGGTAGCAAAATGAAGAAAACATTTTCTGTTGAGGGTTCAGATGGAAATTGATTTGGATTAAAGTCTGTTGACGTATATAATGGTAAAGGAGACCATTTTTCAGCTGGTGGAAGACTTGGGCTCGAAAGATACTACAACCTTGGGTCAGTGTCAGAAAGACATCTGAACAAATGGGACATCAAGGTCGTTGGAAGTGCCGACTGCTCTGAGAGAATATAAAGAAAACTTGATGAATTTCATTCTGAGCTGAAGTAAAAAGAAAAGTCTGCTAGAGATAAGGAAGGATGGGGAAAAAAAAGTTGTGTGGTCCTAACGCATACTTTTTGACCCCACAATGCTAAAGCTCATTGAAAAATTCCCACATTATTAAAGCTAAAAGATGTATTAAATTCAAGGTTGAGGTATGCACTATGAATGTTATTTCCTCGCACACATATGAATGTTTATGTGTACTTTGGATCACTTTAATAGGTGAATTTATATTCCTTGGCAGGGAGTTGGAAAACGAGAGGATTATGCAGTCATAATGGAAGGAGAACTTGCAGACATCATCATTGATAAGGTACCACTGATTTAAATATTTATTGATTTTAACATGATTATTTTGAAACTACTTGCTGTCATTGAATACATGCATGAGAAGAGGGAGAAGGGCCAGCTTTTTGGTAGGAGCTGGCTTTGTTCTTTTACCGAGCAAGTGCAGTCCTCTGTCTTTGTGCAAACTGCTTTCAGGTCTCTCTCTTCTAAGGACTTAGAGGTGCCATAGAAACAAGACAGCCGTGTAAATGCAAACTGCTGGTTTGCAGACGTCGGCCTCCTGTTTGAGAAAGGGCTCATGTCTCAACTTTCAGGCTATTCCAAATCTATTCCGGCAACAAATATTTTTCAAGTGTTGACCGTGTGCCAGTCGATGAGCACTGGGGGGAGAGGGGGTGAGCATCACAGAAAAGTTGCCTACCCCCACACAGCGTACATTTGGATGTGAGAAACTAGATAATAAATAGATGAAGGAGAGATTTTCAGGGTTATGAATCGAAATGTGTACTGATACTTTAAGGAAAAAAAAAGGGTAAGATAATGTGATGGGGCGTAGCTATGTGTTTGCGGCTATTTTTTTTTTAAGATTTTATTTATTTGGGGTACCTGGGTGACTCAGTTGTTGGGCGTCTGCCTTCAGAAGCTCAGGTCATGATCCCGGAGTCCCAGGATCAAGCCCCACATCGGGCTCCCTGCCTGGAGGGAAGCCTGCTTCTCCCTCTCTCACTCCCCCTGCTTGTGTTCCCTTTCTAGCGGTGTTTCTTTCTGTCAAATAAATAAATAAATCTTTAAAAAAAAAAAAGAAAGAAAAAATTTTATTTATTCATTTGAAAGAGAGTATGTGAGCTGGAGGGAGAGAGAGAGAGAGAGAGAGAGAGAGAGAGAGGATCTGGAGCAGACTCTGCACAGAGCCTGGCACAGGGCTCGATCCTACAACCATGAGATCATGACCTGAGCTGAAACCAAGAGGCGGCCACTTAACCGATTGAGCCATCCAGGCATTCTTCTTTGCACCTATTTTAAATTGAATGGTTTTAGAGGGCCTTTCTAAATGGAAATATTTCAGTTAAGAGACAAATGACAAGAAGCAGGTAAGCATAGAGGAATGGACAGAATGTTTTAGTCAAATTGAAAAACAAGTGCAGAAGCCCTGAAGTGGAATCACACATTATGTTCAAGGTAAGCAAGGAGTGGTTTAATGTCTTTTGAGAAGAGCTTAAAATGGCATTAATTTGATGTTTAAAAAATTAAATTGGTCTAAAGTTCTACTTTTAAGTGCTCCCAGAGTGCTTGGAAATAAAAAGTTCGTTTATAAAAATTATAACCTGATGAGGACTTTTTGAAAGATTTTTTTATTTATTAGAGAGTGCATGAGCAGGGAGAGAGGCAGGAGGGGAGCCCCCCCTTTTTAAAAAATTATATGTTTATTTGAGAGAGTGAATGCATGAGAAAGAAAGCACTTGAGAACTTTTGAAATGGGTTGTTGCTTAACTGTATTTCGAATGTACAGGGAAAAAAATTTTCACAAATTGGATAAAAATTGTAGTAACAAATCAGCTTCTGCTTATTGGACACTAGTAGGTGGTATGTGTATTCTGGGCAAACTCTATGAGAAAAACGTAAAGTAGCGTAAGATACGGCTATTATCCTCAAGTCAAGCAGAGTTCAGGTACCGGGGAAAAGTAGAGGAAAAGGTGGTTTACAGGATGGTTTCTTGGAGGAAAGGGGATTCGAACTGGGAGGAAGTAAGAGATGGGTGGGCTTTGCAGGTAACGAGGAGGACTGAGGGGGAACAATGATGTATCAGTTACTTCTCCCTGCCTTTCTTCCTTTTTTTTCTGCACAACTGCCCTTCTGCTTGATACCATGAAGTTAAATAAGGTTTTCAGAAATTGATTCTGCTTTTGGTAAACCCCCAATACATCTCTTACATATCTCAAGCATTAGAAAATATTGTCAGGCTTTTTCCTTATGGAAATACTCTCTCTGCTCTTTCCAACGACGCTTCCTATCCCACTACATAGCTGCTCAGCACGTGAAGAAAACTCTAGTCCTCAGGCTGTTGATTTTTTTCGTTTTGATGGTACTTAACTAATGCATACAAATGAAACCAATGTAACTTGATTTTGTAATGACCGAGAAGAGGGACATGGTGGTATATGTACACATTGCTGACAATGATGCCATTTCCTCTACGGGGGGGGGGGGGGGGTAGAGGATTCGGGTTGCTGGCCCCAGGTACTGTAGCCACACCTCCGAGGGTCTTCTGAGTAGTGTTCTTGAAGGCGAATCAAGGTTGTTGAGGCGTCCATGGTTGCTAGATATCGCTCTGTGGGACGTGAAGTTTTGAAAAAGGACTGACAGCAAATACAGAAACACAGCTCAGTGAGCAGTTAAATCAGTGGTGTAAATGGACTCTTAGCCCCTCGCTGACTTTCACTGGTCTCTGTGTCAGGCTTCTGCTCTTTGTTGAGGGTCAGTTCAGTAACTTGCTCTTTTTATCATGTGTTTGGTATTTCTCTCTGTTGGGCCCACAGTTGCTGTAGACTCTCTGAGATGTTGGGTTGTTTGCGTGTGCACACGTGTGTGTATGTATGTGTGTGTGCATGTGTATTTTCTTGAGGTCTTAAAATGGTTCTTAAACCTGGATAATCATTAAAATTACTTGGGGTCTCTCACAAAACGCTCACACTTGCCACCTGCTCCAAGCCATTTAGATGAGACTGTCTGTGCTGGGCCCCAAGCACCAGTATATTTTTTAAAAGCTCCCCAGTGCCTCTAAAGTTCAGTCAGTTTTGAGATCCCCCGACCTCTTACAAGAGGAGGAAACCCTTGATTTCTATGAGTACGTTTCTGTCACATGCTTTAAATGATGTCATTAACCAAAACGCATTGCCAGAGTTCGGGTCATTGAGTTTAAAATCCGATGGAATACATATCTAGGTGACAGAACAGTAAGGACATGAAGAGAAGTAGGATGATGTGCCCAGATGTAGCGACTGTCTTGGATGCAGTGCATGGGTCCCAACGGCAGAGGCACACTTAGGGGCCATCTGTGATTTCACAGTGCTGTCACCCCCAGGCCTATGGTGGCCACTGGCGTTTGTCTCCATGACCCTTGATTTAGAGGAGGATCCCTAGCTGGCCAACAGGGACGATCAGAGTCTACTCACCTGCTACACATGGATGCTGAGAGGCTCGGGGGGGGAGGGGGCAGTTTAACCCTGATTGCTTTGTGGAATAACCTAAGAATAAAAAAGCATATGTGAAAGTCTTCTCTACCTGAAAAATGCCCTGTCAGTGGTAAGGATTCATCTTCCTTCTCAGGGCAGTAGAGCCGCTCTGTAGGTTGAGCTTTTTCTCAGACCATAAGTGGTAAAACAATTGCCAGGAGTATCAAATTTGGACTCAAGCTACCCGACTGAACTGTGGCTTATATCTCTTACTAGCTGAGTGACCTTGGGCAAGTCCCTGTACTGCCTGAACCTTTTTTTCTCTAAAATGTGGGCAACTACAAGTCTGCTGTGAAAATGACAGATGATTCGCTCATAATTTCATTTTATGAGTATTGTGTAACTACCGTGGGTCAGGTGTTACAGAAACCAGAGCTAATGCGCGCGCGCACGCACACACACACACACACACACACGGAGTCCAGCTTTCATGGAACTTGGAGGGTTGCAGTGGAATGGAGACAATAAATCAGTGAATAAATAGATCAATAGGTGAAGACCTAGTATATCAGGTGGTTGATAAGGGCTCTGGGGAAAAAGGACCTAGCGACTGCAAAGACTGTGAGGTGGCATTGCTGTTTCGGAATGCTCAAGAAATGAAAGGAAGCTGACGTGGCTGGAGCTGAGCAAGAAAGGGGGAGATTGAAAAGCTATGAAGTAAGAGTTGGTAATGAGACTGAGTCCCGGAGACAGGGCACTGGAATCCTCTGGGGATGTTGTTGAGGTGTGGATTTAGATTCAGTAGATCCAGAGTGGGGTCTGGGGTTCTGCATTTCTAACATCTCCCAGGTCTGCAGACCATGCTCTGAGTAGAAGTGGTACAGGGCCGTGTGAGCTATTGCAAATAAAAAGGCTCGCTTTTGTTCTGAGTGAGCGAGGAAGCCGCTGGCAGGATTTGAGCAGGCACCATTTTGATTGCTCTCATCGCTGCAATGATGGGATGTGGTCAGGAGCCCTGGCTGGCCTGGCAAACAGTGTCTGGGCCTCAGGCTTAGTGCCACTGCTCGCTTCCTGCCTATCTTTGCCTAAGTAACCTCCTTTTCCTTCCAACTTACTGTTTTGAACAACGTTAAACCTAGAGAAGAGGTGAAAAGTACAGTCAGCACCCTTGTATCCTTCATTTAGATTGACCAACTGTTAATATTTTGTTCTACTTGCTGTATCTTCTACTCACAGTACATATTACCTTTATTGTTGTTATTAATTATTTAAGAGTACGTTTTTGATCCAAAGACACTTCATCTTTAACTACTTCGTCAGGTACCTGTTTACAGAGGAGAGTATTCTCTTTGTAATTCAGAACATTTGATATTGATAAAATAATCTCATATAAAATCTCAATTTAAATAGAATGGATTTTGGGTGCCTGGGTGGCTCAGTGCATTAAAGCTCTGCCTTCGGCTCAGGTCATGATCTCAGGGTCCTGGGATCGAGGCCCGCATCGGGCGCTCTGCTCAGCAGGGAGCCTGCTTCCTCCTCTCTCTCTGCCTGCCTACTTGTGATCTCTCTGTCAAATAAATAAATAAAATCTTTAAATAAATAGATAGAAAGAATGGATTTCCCTCCAAAATATCCTTTGTAACAATTCTTCTGGTGCAGGATGCAGTTCAGGATATTATATAGAATGTTGTATATTGATTGAATTTTCATGTCTCATCAGTTTTTTGACCTAGATCTGAGTCTCTTGACTTTGGCCACACACACACACACACACACACACACACACACACACACACACACATGCGCGCGCGCTGTAGCTATTTTTGAAAAGTCTGAGCCAGTTTTTTAATAGGATGTTACCCTATTTGGATTAAAGTTTTTTTTAATGACTTGATTCAGGTCATGCATTATTGACAAAAATACTGCATAAATGATTTTGTGTTCTGCTCAGGGCAGCATGTGTTTGGAGAAACCTGATGACTGTTTACTTCATTTTTGGTGATGTTAACGTGGATCAGTTGGCTAAGGTGTTAACCAACAAAGCATTTCTCCACCGTAAGAGTACCCATTTGCCTTTGTAATTAACAACCTATCTAGGCAGAAACACTATGTCAATATCCTTTTTCCCTAACAAACTTTCACCCAAGATTTTCCACTCATTAATAATTCTTAATGAATAAAGTATTTCTACAGAGGTAGCAAAATGGTGAGTCTTCTAACTGTCCTTTTATACTTACCATTTGATATTTTATTATAAAGAAGAGCTTTCTCTTTACCCTCTTGATGGATGAATGGATCCATCTCTCTACCTACCTACCTACTTAATTGCTTATTCATCTGACCATGTATTGTCTCAGTATGAATTCATGAATTCTTTTGTAAAAATTCAATTGTTATAAGCCATTACTGTCATTATTTTGATGACCAAATTGTCCCAGTTTCTGACAGGAGCTCATAAAGTGTGGTTCCCATGTATTTTTCAGTTTTTGAGTGTTGCCTTATTTTCTTGCCCCCCAAAATATTGCAGGCTCACCTTGTACTTGACCTTCCCTAGCCTTAGATCAGCCATTTCTCCCAGGGTTCTTGGTTCCTTTTAGTGGGGACCTATGGATAAGTGCCAATTTTTTAAATTCATAAAAAGGGTGTCAGTGTAACAATATCAGCAGAGGAGTTTTGAGGATTACCTGGCACATAGTACATGATTAATTGTATGCATTTCCAAGTCAGTATAAATAATAAAGGCGTGGCTGGATATTTCAGGGCAAAAATTTGGAAGGACCGTTGATGAATTCAGAAAATGTGAATTTTAATGTCCTCTGAAGGAAAGCAAAAGGTTCTCATAACACGTCCATAAATACCTACTTTGTCTCTTGACGCATAGATGAGAAACAGTTTGCCATCACATGTGGCATTTTAGCATAAGCAGTTACCAATCTTGTGCTTAAGTCCTTATGCAAATAACATACAAGATAAGTCAGACTCTCAAGTAAATGAATTCTTACTTTTGATGATGTGGAAAGAGATTTTACATAAGACTTTAAATCCGAAAGCATTTCATTTAAAATTATTTACAAAAATTTCTTTAAGAAAGAAGTTTGATGTAGAGAGAGATTGCTTGTGTTTACACTCAGAGAGCCGAGTAGTATGAGAAGATAAGACTAGAGTCTTAGAGTGAACTTGACCTTGCCACTCCATTTCTAGTTTGGCTCACCATGAGCCATCGTGCTTTGTTGGGAGGGTTGGTCTTCGAGTGTGGTAATATTTTCTTAAAATTACCTTTTTTTTTTTTTTAGTCAAGTAGTAGATGTTTCTTGTAGACTCATGAGAAAATAAGGAAAAAGAAAAAAATATTCTCATCATCTTACCACCAAAAGATACTAGTAAATAACATTTGAGCCAGTATGTTGTATTTTTCTATAATGTGTGTTTACATGTATACATGATTTATATACAGTAAGAATGTGTAGCTGTGATATTGCATGTAACTGCCTCTTAATAAAATATCAAAAGCATCATATCAATAAATATTCTCCAACTTGAGTTTCCTGAATCTAAAATAGTTTCGTTTGTTTAAAAATGTATTTATACATCATGTTGCTAAGCACTGTTTTTACTATTCCCCTATGAAACACACCATCTCTTTGCAGTTTAATGAATTACAACTCCGGTGTGTCTCTCCCATTAGATACAGAGTGACTTGAAGACTTGTTACCTAGTAGTATGCCATTGGCACAGTAGAGTGCCATTTGACGCTCAATACTTGTTTCTTTTTTTTTTTTTTACATATTTTATTTATTTATTTGACAGAGAGAAACACAGCCAGAGAGGGAACACAAGCAGAGGGAGTGAGAGAGGGAGAAGCAGGCTTCCCGCTGAGCAGGGAGCCCGATGTGGGGCTCGATCCTGAGTCTCTGGGATCATGACCTGAGCCAAAGGCAGTCGCCTAACCAACTGAGCCACCCAGGCGCCCCACAATACTTGTTTCTTAAAGGCATGCATGGTATATAAATATCTTAAGTTCATTCTTGTCCTTAGGGCTTTATGTTTATAGTGGGATGCTTGGTATGAGAAAATCTAAAAATAACTCTAGCAAAGGAAACTACGGATAGCTTGTCCAAGGTAAATAAGACCATAGTCTGGGAATGAAGAATCTCTGAACCTCTCTTGAACCCCCCAAGTGACATTATATGTATACACATAGAAGGTAAATTGGCACCTAGGATATTTTTATGAACTAATAAAAGTTGCCTTCCATGATACTTCTTGGTATGCACAGTTGTTCGCTTTTGAGCTCAGGATGGGGGCGTGGAGAACATCTTTACATAAAGGCGAGTTGCTCCATGGGAGGAAAGGCATTGACAGGCAGTCCACTTGTTCTAAAAATTATGAGACCCTCTGATTGATTAGACAGTGATGACTTGGGTCCCTTGGAAAAAAAAGTTATGAAGAGAAGCTCATGTCAAGAAAAGAGAGGGAAGAGCATTTCTTTCTGACTATGGTCTGGAAGGTATTGTGGGAGGCCTGGTTCTCAAACCACTTGGGCTTGAGGCTTCAGTGGACTCTGAACCCAGCTGATTCGACCCAATAATCCTGCTTTGAAGACAGAAACACGTAGGTAGACATTTTGAGAAGGCTGTTACCTCGAGAGTGCCAGGGATGTACTTGTGAGTCCCGCACCAACACTTCAGCTAGTACGGCTCTCCCTGTAGTAGCGGAGAGGGATAGCCATCTCTGTGGGACACATTTTCACAGCAACGTCAGGTAATAGTGATGAGGACAGAGAAACTGGGACGTTTGTGCTGGGCTGGACAACTCTTGGTGTCTTCTGCTCTAATTTGGGTTGAGTGAGTGACCATAGTTACTATACAAATGAGGGGGATGGTGCTGGTTTTTAGAAAGAGATACCAGGATTCCTGCTAGTGGAGACTAGTGGATAATTGCAAAAATGAACTAGGAAATATTCAAAGCTGCCAAAGTATGTTGTATCAGAAACAAATATCCTCTTACTGTTTTTCTCTTGACCCACTCAAGCTGTAACCCATCTCCAAATGTATCAACAGCTATTGCTAGGTATTAAACTTGGGACTAAAAACAAAAAAAATCACATGTCTGCTGTTGGCTTAATCTAGGCTGAGCTCAGCTGGATAGTCATACTTCAAACAGCAAGTCTAGATGAATTCAGCTCTTGGTAGAAATTTGAGCTTTGGTGTACTCTACCTATGTTCAGGGAGGGGCTCTTTTCACAGGAAGAACAGAGTGTGAAGGGAGTGCCCTACCATGAAAGCACATTTTAGGCCTTTGCTTGTTAATATCGTATAGGTCAAAGCAAATCCCAAGGTAATTCCCAAATTTCAGATGCAGGGGAAATACACTTGGTCTGTGATGGAGAAACCGCACAGTCCTATGTCAAAGCTTGTGCTTAGAGGTCAGGGTGAAGAATCACGCCAATAAGCCGATCAGTCTCTGCAAAGATGATATTAATCACCTTGCTGGGCGTGTTTCATTGTCTGTGTCCATTCTCACTGAAGTTTTTCTCTACCGAACTCATCTAGGAGAACTTCAAGATTTAGTTGTTGGCTCTTGTGTTCGTGTTTCTTAACCTTCTTCGGCTAAATTGGAAGGAACTTGACATGGAGATCCTAGGTTATCTTTTTAAAAAACATTTCCTGCCTCTCCCTGAACAGTGGTGAGCGTATAATAGATATCAACAAAAACTTAAGCAGTGTGTTTGTAGAAGTCACATAAGAAACATTTCTGTGGAGAAAAACACATCTTACAATTGCAAAGGTCTTAATCTAAGATTCTCATAAAAGGTAGGCTCTGAGCATACAACAGCTTCTTAAAGAATTTGGCATACACTAGACTGCCTAAATCTTTTTCAAATAAATACAAATCGGAAAGCAGAGTAGTTGTATGTTTCTGGGCTGCCTACTGCTGTAATATTAACTATTTCTGGTATAATGGCAGGCTGTCTCCTCTATAATCAAAGGAAAATGTGTAGATTGACAATTCTGCCAACTATTGAAATGTCTCTTAAAAATAAAATTGGCGGTGAGTAACAAGCATTTTGTATGTGCTAGTTATTTTGACCTGATGGATTTGCAGATTTCTTACAAGCATAGAAAATAAAAACTGCAGCTTATTTTTAAGTACAAATCTCCTGTGTGGCAAATGAAGTCACATTTTTTATTTATTCATTTATTTGTGCTGTTAGAAAACCACTTTGCAGCAAGTATGCGGGAGAATACTTATTAGGCTAATAACAGCAGAATCCTAGAAATGAGGCATGTAGACAAATCTGCCTCTAGAAGATAATGTGGAGTTACAGAAGGCTAAGAATCTGTAAAGATCAATGGAAGCCAAGAGCTAAAAATAGATGAGTAGAATGGAGAGGAAAAGGGAATAGAAAAGGAAAACACCAAGAAACGACTAACAGTGTTTAGGATGGCTATTTTGTCTTTGGTCCCTGTTGAAAATTCCTCAAAATGCGTTAAGAGACCTTTAGAAATTCTTTGAAATAGGTTATTTTGATTATGCACAATGTCTAAGCTCTTGTGGGTGTCTTGCTTTTTCATTTTAACGGGCACACTCACACTGTATCACACACACAGTCTCACTTGTCTGCACACACATACACATATGGGCCTTTGACTTACGAAGTGAATTCAGCCCATCGTCAGATGATGAGTATAACTAACTCAGTAAAATGTGTTAATGTAATAAAAGATGAAGATGGTTATAATGGGCAAAGCTGATTCTTAAATGTAATGCTGTCTATATCCAAATGGAAAATTTATAACCATTAACACTGAAACATCCTCGCACAATTTGCAAGCTTTCTTTGACAGAAATGCAGGTGTTTCTCTGAGAGTTCGGTTTCTAATTTCCTCCCAGTTTTCAGTGGAATATCCGGAAACATTGGCTTTTTATGGAGGCATCTATTCGGGGTGGAATAGGAAGACCATGGCACGAGATCAGGTAGCTTTATTTGCCTACAGATCGCTTCATGTTTTATCCCCTCAGTCCCCCAAATCCCCACGGAATCTCAACATTCACACTGTGTGTTGTAGAAAAAGAGGCGAAAAGCACAAAAAGTCTCTCCTTTTCATCTATTGAGGCCTCTAGTATTCATAAAATGTCTGGCTCCAGCCTTTTATGTACAGCCCATTTTGAAAATTGGTAAGAACCCATGCACATAATATTTTTATGTTAATTTGGCCTTTCTTCCCATTTTACCTATTGCAGTTTTGGAGTTCCTTTCATATCCTTAGCATATCTGAGGTTAAACAACTAGTCATTGACTTGGGATCTTTGGGAACTTGGATGCGGCCTGGGACCCGTGTTAGTCACTTTGCTGAGGTAGCCTTAACAAAGTACCACGGCCTGGGGGGCTTAAAGAATAGAACCGAACTTCCTCACAGTTCTGGAGCCTGGAAGTTAGACATCGAGGTGTTGGCAGGATTGCTTCTGAGGCGCGTCTCCTTGGCTTGTCGATGGCCAGCTTCTCCCTGTGTCTTCCTTCGGTCTTCCCTCTGCGCGCGTCTGTGTCCTAATGTCCTCCTCCTTGTAAGTACACCAGTCATACCTGCCATATGACCTCATTTGACCTTTCTCACCTCTTGAAGGGCTCTGTCTCCAAATACACTCACATTCCGAGGTATTGGGAGCTTAGGACCTTAACGTCAGAATTCTGGGGGGACACACTTCAGCCCCTAACCGCGCCTTTCGCCAACATGGTGCAAGAATCTTGAGGCCACTCTCTCTACAGAATAATCTGTTTCAAGTCCTATTTTTCTCAGTCCCATCTATGTAAATATTTGAGGTTCAGCATACGATTGGCAACCCAAAAGTGCCTCTGAGGTTCAAAAAAGTGTTTCGGGTCTTTTGACCCATGTTGAATAAAAGCCAGATAGGGGGTCGTTTATATATTTCCACTCTGCATAGCATCCCAACCAAACGATAGGGAATCATGTTGGGGGAAAAAGACTGTGAGTAGAAGAATCAAGGAGAAACTCCAGATTCTCTTCCTAAAACTCTTCCAGGCTTTCATCTAAAACATAACATATTTTCAGAGATCTGTTACCATGGTGCGAATAGCATCACGTAATACCTTTATCATGTAACATTTCTTCTAGGTGCATTGCTGTTAGTGTCTGAAATGCCTCTCTTCCTCCTCCCAACCTCTCCTCCTTTATCCCTCCTTCCTTCCCCCTCCCTCTCCCTCTCCCGTCCGTTATTGCCTGGACTCTGTTAATTCCCTAACTTGCACATAAAAGGGGCAGGGTCAGCATCAAGTAAACTGATTGCTAATGCAATTCATTTACCTACCAATCATCACTCTGTGATCACTGAGTCATCTGATGAGGACAATGAAGTTAATGAGGATGTGGAAATTAAGGGAAGCGGGGAGGGATGATGTTAAGGAAAGAAGCCTGGGACTGAGAAGCCAAGCAGGGGTGAGGGGGTAGGGGGTGTGTGGGGGGAAGCAGGCTGTGACCTCCGTCAGGGGCACCCTTTGGAACCCAGGAGCACGGGGCAGAGTGAAGAAGGCTCCTCCGTGTGACCCTCGGTGCTTTGGATGCAGCTGATAACACTACCCAATTGGATTTTCTGACAAAATCCCAGTTGAAGCAAAAATGTTATTCCGAAGATAATAAGTGTATAGGAATGATTATATGGCTTTGGTATGTTATTTCCTTGCTGTAGAAAAGAATATATTATTTATTTATAGAAGAAGTACAAGCCTCACACAGTTTGCAGAGGTATGAGGGATAATTTACAGACAAAATATTAGAATCTACCAATGTAGAAAGCATCAAGGTTGTAATAAGGAAGATAGGTTTTGTTTGTTTTTTTTTGTTTTTTTTTAGCAGAAGGGAAGTGCCAGCACGCTGTCCTTGCAGGTGACGTTGCTCGGTAAACAGGTCGAGTGCTATTTAGAAGGAATTACAGGGTGTACATTTATTTTTCTGCTTGATGGCCGGAAGTGATTTTAACAGATTCTTGAATTTTGTCTCTAGGTAAGCCAGGAACAGAGGGAAATCAGTTTTAGTTGTTCGTCATTGTGCTGCTGATGGGAATGGCAAAGAGGATTTATTTAAATCACTTTGGGACCTAATAAGGGAACTGCTGATAGCCGAGGGCCCCGAGGATTGGTTCATTCCTGCAAGTTCATAGCGGGCCCATGTGAAGGGGGGCTTCTGTGTGTCCGGAGACATCATGTCTGCTCCAACTGTCCCAGTGGTTTAGACGCTGAAGGCACCCATATGTAAAACCCCTTTCACTGTTCAGATGTTTTTTTTTTTTTTTCAGTCAAGTAACACACGTTAAAACAGTGAGGGTCCCGGGTTTGGCTTGGGCAGTTACCAGTTCCATGGCCCCGGGCAAATTACTCCATCTTCCCTTGCCTTAATGTCTTTCTCTCCAAGAATGGAGGTGAATGGTAGCAACCAGCCATCTACAGTAGCTGTATATAGATGAAAGAGGATGTAGATAGATGGAAGATGAAAGAGAATGCTGTATGTCAGTCTTACAGCATCAAGCCCGACACAGTATCGATGCTCAGTAACATACAGTTAGTATTATTACTATTATTATTGTTATTGTCATCCTTCAAATTTGTATCTGCTCCATTACTCGTGTTAGAGAAACTCCAAGAATATTGAGAGGAAATTAGGCCTAGAGCCTCAGACGGTATACATTGCAAAATGATAGGTCTACGGTTCGGAAAATGGAATTGACAGCATTTTCTCTATAGAAAAATTTGTGGCGTTGTAATTGTCTCCAGTTCCTTAACTATCTAGACGTCGAGTCAAGATAAATTGTCACGCTGTTTTATTTTGTACCTTTGCTCCTCGAAACTGTTGTTTCTGTCTAATTAGGGGCTTGCGGTATTTTCTTGTTTTATTTTTAAAACGTAAAGTTTATATGATCAGATTGAGCCTTTTTTACTTTTACCCAGTCTAACCGTTTCCTAAAATTAAATATCCGTAACCTTTCCTGTGAATAAGCAGGGTTCATGGGGGTGTAATTATAAAGCAACTTTATTTTTGTCTCCCAGTGTCTGTTTACATTTGTTCTGAGGGGCTGGTTCTTCTGTAGGCTTTTGATGACATTTAAGGGAGGTCCCATGGTTTTGATGGTCATTTTTAGGTAACAAGACAAGCTTTAGTCAGTAATTGTCCTGCCAAAATATTAAATTTCCTTTGAAGGTACAGCTTCTCTCTTCTAGTCAGCTTGCTGCAGGCGGGATGCCAGTGGGTGGGTGGAGATTATGTTTGGTTGGTTCTTTGTTTTTCCTTGTTGCACGTTAATCCCTCTTCCCCCAGAGCAATTTCAGACTGCTCTAGGTTTAGAGCTGAGGGAGGCTGAAGGGTAGAGAGGCCAGGAATATTCTTGCTTGCCTGCCATCCTTTGGGGATCTAGCACCATCACTCTCTAGATCTGGTAGGTGTTTCAAGCTGAGCTTTGGGACAGCATCGTTCCGGCTTCATCAGGGACCCCGGAACACTTGACCTTTCCATCTCCTTGCAAGGGTTTCTTCCTCTCCCTTTGCATTCCTTCCATAGGGCAAATGCATCTCTGATCGCCCTTGACTAGCCTGGCTGGCTGGCTCCTACCTCCTTCCTTAGCACCTGGGTATCTGGTGGCACTTGCAGGCTCATTTTCTTTTCGCAGACTCTCCAGGACGAGACATGGGATGAAACTATGCTGACTCTCTCGCGTGTAGATTGCATTTTTGTCCCATAACCCCCTGAATGAAGCAATCTTTTTTTCACTCTGTTGTAAAGTGGCATGCTAGCCCGATTCTAGATCCTTCCATCACTTAGGGAGAATCTCACTCTCACTGCAAATCAGTTTGTCTTTTCCAAATTCCTCTTCTAATTTACAACTACTTTTAATCCTTTCATGTGCTCAGTTTGGGTATTGGGTTGAGAGTAGAATAACAGGGTTTTTTTTTTTTTAATTCTTAACTAAGGGGTGGCATTCTATTATTCTGGAAAATACCATTATTATGTGGGTGTATCACAAGACAAGATGATTTATTCTCAACTCTTCTGTAACAGCGCACCGCGTCCCATTCTTTATTTCCTTTTTATTATCTGAGAGAGGGAAATAGGGATTTGTTTAAAAAGCTTGTAACCTAAATTGACCCTCTTAACCATCTTTAAGTGTCAAGTGTTCAGTAGTGTCAAGTGTATTCACATCGTTGTGAAATGTGGGTCACATTAAAAAGAAACCTCATTGTATATTGGGAAAAAAATCCAGCTTTTTATGCTATTGTTTTATTATTTATTTATTTATTTTTTTAAAAAGATTTTATTTATTTGACAGAGAGAAACACAGCCATAGAGGGAACATAAGCAAGGGGAGTGAGAGTGGGAGAAGCAGGCTTCCCGCCGAACAGGGAGCCCGATGTGGGACTCGATCCCGGGTCTCCGGGATCATGACCTGAGCCGAAGGCAGTTGCCCAACCAACTGAGCCACCCAGGCTCCCCTATGCTATTGTTTTAAAAGCATTATGATGTTGATGGTTAGTTGCTTACTGAAGCTTGTTCGGGTCTGGGGAACTGGTATCAAAATGGACGTGGCCAATAAGGAGATAGAATCTCCCCAAAATTGAGTTCTATGGCTGTAAGGAAAGGTAATAGCAGAAAGTGCTCTTGAAACCTCAGCTTTGTGACTCTCCATTCCACTGCTACCCTCTTAATAAAATTTGACTTTTCCTAGTTGGCCTGCTCCCTTTTGAACTAATACTGTCTGCTTGGAGTTTTCCTCTCCCTCGTGGATCATTTCTTTGGACATCATGATTTTGGCTCTCTTATAGTTTTGCGGTTCACAGTAATTTCTCGTGACTGCCCTATGGCCCTGACAAATGGTTAGTAACTCATCGGCACACAGCAAAATTTTTGGTATTTCCTGTTTTAAATTTTCAAAAGCAGAAATGGGATTGTCCTATTTTTTCGTACTGTGTGGGCACTGTCTCCCAAGGATTGGCTACCGTTGGGTCCAAATGTGGCCACTGAGGGCTGCCCTTGAAGCAGAGCCTATGGGGAGGTAGCCCTGAGAAAGGAGTTCTAAGCCCAGCAGTCTTGACTGATGCTATGCACTTAATAAAACTCTTTGGTGTGCCCATTTAAACAATAAGTCTGTCTTTCCTTTTGCAGTCTTTGGCAGAGAACAGGAACTCTTTGGGGAGAAGGATGCTGGTAAAGTCCCCTTTAGAAAAAAGAATTGAAAGGGGACTTCTGAGATTCTGATCATGGTGCATTTTTTTGAGGGAGGGGCTGTTGGCTTGCTTTGGGTTCCCCTGGCACCCGACCCTGAGACAAAGATGTTATGGCAAATAGTTTATTAGGAAGACCTAATAGGAAACATGGTTACAGGAAGTGAAGAAATGAGACAGAGCAAGGAAGGCAGAAAGGAAAAAGTGCATTAAGGGGTGGTGACTGTGGCTTATTCCACTGGCTGACTCCAGGGCATGTACGGTGCGCCTCAGTTATCTCAGATGAGTACCCGGGAATCTGGGTAGTCTTCCAACTTGCTGCGTAAGGGCTGCTTCTGGATCCTTAATTCTGGTACTTCTGGCTCATCTTGAGCATAGCCTACAGCTTCATGCCCAGTAAAAAGCCTGAGACGAAGGCAGACGCACTTGACCGACTGAGCCACCCAGGTGTCCCAACAAAAAGTTTTAGTAAGAGATTATAGGATGATGTCAGTATGTTGTAACAATTCTCACTCCCTTTGTACAACACTGAGAGCCCTAGAGCAGCAGTTTATTTGATCTCAGCCCTCAATCACATGTCTGTTCAAGATACTGTGATTAAGTAGGATATAATCACAAAATAGATTTTCTGCTTTCCAGGGCACCATGGGTGGCTTAAAGAAAAGCATGTGTGCAACTGGTTGAGCTGCCCGCTGAACCAACCACTTTTCTCCCTGAAGATTATTCTGACTTGAAGGAATGAGTGACAGAAACAAAAAATGATGGCTACCCAAACTTGGGTATTAGGCACTTTCTCATGAATTAATCAAATGAACCTGTTACTTAAGGGAAAGCAACTGATAGTAGATGTTGCCAATGATAAAACTTGAGCTTTTAAGTGGAATTTGGACTTTGGACGAACTTTTATCCACCAAGATGATAGTTTGCCCGTAGTTAAAGACCCTTTTGATGAGATCAGTGGTGATAGTAACAGGTGTAGTTTTTAAGTATTGTATAGTGACATGTGTCAGCATTTGGGTCGTCTCCATAAGTCAGTGAAGCAATGGTTTTCAAACGAGTGAGGCATGGTGTTAGAAAATCATGTGTGGGTAAGATACCCATTCAGAGTACAAGACAGACTAATGGATTTGAATGTAACCGAGTGAAAATAAGTTTATTAGTATTGCTTTAGATTCCACATTAACACTCACTTTTAAGAAACTACCATTTGTTGAGTTTTGATACAGTGTTGAAGAATATCTACAATTATCTGAAAAGATTCTTAAAATATTCCTCCCTTTTCTAACCGTATATCTGGGTGAGGCCGGATTTTCTTCATATACTTCAACTAAAATAGCATATCACAACAGATTGAATGCAGAAGCAGATAAGACTCCAGCTGTCTTCTATTAAGCCAGGCCTTAAAGAGACTTGCAAAAATGTAAAGTAATGCCACCCTTCTCACTAATTTTTTTGTTTCCAAAAAAATAAATTTTTCCATAAAAATGAATTTGTTAATATGTAATGAGTTTATTTTTAATGAATTAATAAATGCTTTAAGTTTCTTTACAATTCCGAACATAGCAAAGAGTAGTAAATATAACCCATGTAAGCAAAAAGCTCTTTGGAGATTTTTAGGTACTTTTAACTGTTTACAGGGTCCTGTGACAAAAAAGTTTGACACTGGTTTTTGAGGGCACAGAGGAAAGGGTTTGGAGCACTGAAGCTAAATGTGGGTTGGTAGCTGACACAGTGGGTTATAGTTAATGATCTTGAAACAAAGACTGGCAGAGAGGTTAAGTTAGGTGGGAGTGTGGGTGTGTGGTGGAACTTTCTAGGGACATGGGAGTCCTGAGCTCCCTTTTGATCCCTGTGGATTGAGGAGTGGAGGTCAGTGGAAGGGAAGACTAGATCTGGGGTGATATAGTAATACATTCTACCTTGTCATCGTTCTTTCTCTTTGTTAAACCAACAATAAAAAAATGAAACATTTAACTTTAAAATGGCTTTCTTCAGAAATGAGCACATTGAATATTTTTAAATTTGGAAGGTGCAGACTTGATGAACTTTTTCTCTTCAGGTAGGTGAGCTTTCCTGGAAAACCAGGGAACATATTGGCACGTTAGAATGACTGACTCTCAGATTGGTGGGGAGAACCCTGCCCAGTGTGCTAAATAACAGAGAATGTTCCAGACATGTTCTGGCTGTCCAGACTGCACATAAAAATTGACTGATGGGGATCCTCAGAGTGAGTAACAGCATTTACTGAAACGGAAAATTTTAAGACTTCTGGATTCAGAATCCACAGTGTCCGGCCTCAGCCTTGATACTGTCCCAGTTTTATTGTAGAATCCATCATCCTCGCTCCTTAGATGACAAGTCGTGTGTGCTTGGCATTTAACTTCAAAGCGTAGCCCACTTCTTGGAAGAAATCTTGTTAATTACTTGCCAAGAGAAAAAGAATGATGGGTCTAAGTAAATACACGCTGTCAAACCGTCAATAATTACTTAACGCCACGGTGTACAAGGAATGACCCATGTCTAACTGCTTTGAATGAATTGGAAAAACTACAAAAATCTGCAAGACTTTTGGAGTCGTCACACCCCATAATTATATAATAATGTATATTTGAGACAGGGAGGGGGGTAAAACCACTACCAGAACCAGATCCAGAATAAAACTGAAAGTGATCCCTGAATGAACTTTGAGCGGTAATTTTTATTCTAACACCAGTTGGGAGAATGAGGAAGGGCTATTACTTTGCTGTTGAGGGAAGAGGGGAGGTTGCCAGAGGACCTAACATCTCTGGATGTTCTAGACCCTCTATATCCTTTAACAACTTCTGAAGTGTTGTTGTTGTTTTTTTTTTTTTTTTTTTGCCTTGTGTTTCAAAGATGAAGAGACCAAGACTGAAGGTTGAGGGGAAATTTCCCCGCGTGTAAGATCTAGAAGGTTGCACAACTGAGATTTAAGCCCCAGATGTCTCTCTCTTGGAAAGCCATTCTGTTTAAGCTCCCTTGGAAATTCCCAACTCACATCCAATACAGAGCTTACCCATTAAGTGTAGAGGAACATAAGAGGAGTGTTGCTGCAACTCTGGTTTCTATTTCTATCACCTAGTTTATTTTAAAAAGTCTTAGTCTCTTATTCCTTGAAATAGCTGAAGGGTAAGGAAGGAAGTATTCTTCAGGAACACACACACACACACACACACACACACACACACACACACACATAGAAGTTTGGGGGATCTTTTCCAAATCAGTGTTTCAGCTGCTACTTGGTTCTTTGTCCACTGAGCCAGATCTCTGACCCATGGTAGAAAACTTAATTTCTGCTGTCTGAAAGTAGATGAAGTTATGTAAATCGTATTCTTTACATTTCTCACTATCAAGCCCAAAGCTCAAAGCATTGTGCAGAAGATAAATAGCTCTGTCGTGTGTGCTTCAGAGAAAAGATTGCTTTTCAGGGGCTGAGAGCTCTGTGGCCCAATGACCTCAAGCCTGACTTTTCAGGGTTAGTTTAACAGCCGCAGTGATGATCATACTGGAGCATATTGTGAGGGTAGGTCACCAGTTTTCACTACTTTACTAATTTGCTGTCAGTATTCAGCAGCCTTCTGTTTTCTCTGGGGTAGCCAGTCCACTTTGAACTTACTTTTCTGTTCTTGTCCTTGTAGAGTTCCCACAGTGACCTTAATTAGCGCCCTTGCCCGGGGCACTACTTATTATAAGTTAAATAACTTCTTTGAGTCTTAATTTCCTTTTCTGAAAACTAGAAATAAAAATAGTTTCTCCTACACTTGCCAGAAGTAAATAAGATAATGCTTGTAAAGCCTTCAGTCCAGGGCCTGACTTAATAAATGGCAATTATTGTTACTGTTACTAATGCTCGATCTTGTTATAAAACAAGGCCCGATTTAACCCAGCTTAAGTTTTATTTTTCCAAAGGATGTATTTTGTCAAGAAAACATCTATACCGTACTTTGAAAAAGAAGTTGAAAAGATGGAGCGTTAAAGGTATATTAAGAATAAGGCTTAATACTAGGAAGAGTCTGAGTCTGACAAAATGAACGGCCTCAGAAACCTAATCAGGGCCACAGCAGGCTCTCCCCTTAGATGCTTGAATCCCTTTTTGTCACAGGAATGCTGGGAATGATTGTTTTGGGGAACTTGACATTGCTACATGAATAGCCCCTCTGCTCAGTGCATCGTTTCTTTTCTGATTTCCACTTTGCTGTCTTCTCCCATGGGCTCTCATCTTTTCCTGTTCAGTCCCAGCCTTTCCTCTTGGCCCTCCAAATGCCATTTTGTGTTGTCCTCCATCTCCTCTCAGAACATTCCTTCTCGTTGGGAGGGGCAGTCTCAAGCAAGCCGTCTTTGGACCTTCTCTGGGCCGCGTAAGAATGGGCCTTGGACCGGGAACATCACCTTACCAAGAGATGGAGTCCTTACAACTGGTGATAGGCTCATCATTGCACGTGCGAAGATTTTCCTCATTTGCACACCCATTGGTTTTGCTTGAATGTGTGCATCAGGTGGCACCTGGCCACCTCAGTACCGTATCCATCCCGTGGGGGGAGGGGATGGGGCCCTTTGTTCTGTGGTACACAAAGGGTGCTTGCAGGCTTGGAGGGATCTGCTGGCCTTGGGAGATTGATACTTGCTACCGAAACTGATCTTGCTGTCTCTTCTCTACGTGAGTGAGGTGGTGTTCCATCCAGTGCTGGACCGTGTCGTTCTTCTGGATGACAGGCATACCAAGCTGCAGTGGCAGAAGTGTTGTGATGTGTACTCCCGGGAGTAGGCAATAGGTAGCACTTGCTTGACACTTGCACTTTGCCCTAACCAGATCCTCCAGAGGGGCTGCTTACCCTGCAACTTTTCCCAGTGGGCGCATCTTCTCTCCCTAGCGCCTCAGGGTCACATGTTGGGAGTGATTTGCTAAGTGGAGAGTCTCCTCTGCATTGCAGTACCTCTGCATTTTTTGGTGCCTGTTTCTCTGGAGCTCATGTCCTCTAGCTGCCTCACCCAGTGTGTTTCTTGTTGATGTCCTTCGACTCATTGTCCATTTATTGAATGTTCAACACCTGGCTCACATCGTTTTTCCCACCCTGCCATCACTGTGGGAAAAGTTAACAGGGAAGACCTATACACCAGATCTCTTCCTGTCTGGAGCGCCTGTACTTCAGTGAACTTATTTCCATCCCGTTCAGCCACCTACCCTCACACAGAATTGTTTCTCCTCTGAAACCTTAACAATGTGCCCATCTCTTCTTTTGGCCACACCATACAGTCTTCCAGTTCTCTGCTTCCATTTCCCCATAGCCCCTTTTCTTTGATGTCATTGAGACCTTTGGTCCTGTGAGCCTCCTCTGGTTTATTCTTCTCAGTATGCTTATGATGGGGCTCCCCATCCACTGACCAAGAAGAGGCAAACCAAATAAGTAAAAGGCCAACAACCATCTCCGTATGCCACTGGAACTTTAGATATGGGCCGGAGTTTGTGTACCCCCTAAAGATGCCTTGATTCCCTCAGCTTGGTGCTTCTGGAGATTCCATCCTTATGTGGCTGCCAACACTGATGGTTTTTCATTCATTTTAGCATCTCTGTACATCTCCACTTGGTGGCTTCATTTCCCTCAGACAGTATTCAACTCTGCCTACTGCCTTGCATCTCACAAGAGAAAAAAGAAACGACCTTCACCTTCTACAACCACACCTACTTGTGTGAAAACTTTTCTCCTGTCCCAATGTTAGGGTATGACTTCTTGTAGCTAAAACTAAGCTTTTTATCCAGACTCTGGATGTCAGTGACTCTTGACTTTTTAGGAGTTGCATTTTTAAACTTTTGTTTGCTCTCCTGCACTCTATTCTATAAACTGAACAAAACCCCAAACCTTTTCTTGGCAGTTTCTTCCCTTTGAGTCACTAGACTCTTTCCTTCCTTTCATAGCCCACCTTACATCTGTTCATTTCACTTCCTTAGATCGTGTTAGCTCCTCAACCCACCGAGACATTTTAAGCGGTTCCTAGAGTTGACTCTTAGCTTCTAGATAATGAAGAAGGGACAGTGGAAGTAGGGACCCCTGTTTTCAATGACTGTTGAAAGGAAATCCCTGTTCAAAAAGGAAGAAAAAGATCCTGCCCCTAAATTTCTAAAGGAGATGTTTGATTTGAAACTTGATAATAGAGACATTGATCAGTATTATAGATATAATTTTATAGAGTATGAACTAATATTAATTAATACATTTATAATTAATATATAATTAATATATAATATATAATGTATAATTAATACATAATTAATACATTTACATCCATAGTTTCAGCTAGCAACTGGACACCATAGGGTGTAAGATTGAGCCCTCTCGTGAGTGCCCTCAAGACAACCAGTTGGTACTTTGAGAAGAAAGCTGTATGTAGCTGCCATTAGTAGGTCTGCAGGTAGGAAATTGTAATTTTGCAAACTGAAATGTGCGTGCGTTGATGTATATATAAAATCTCATGCCCCTCCCCTCGCTTAGGTGAAAAGTCCAAGTGCCAATAGAAGAGAAACTTCGTCAACAAAACAAAAAGCCTTAAATTTGTGAAAGTTCATTAACACATGGAAAAGATACTGGAGAAAGAGTGTGGGCAGGGGTTATCCGTTGCCTGCAGCTAAATTGCTAATAACAGGCATTTTGTGTGTGTGTGTGTGTGTGTGTGTGCGCGAGAGAGAGTGTAAGGGAATTTAAGAAAAATACTTATTTATATTTTTTCAAAACTAATAGTACCTGATTTGTGATAATCAAAATCTTGATGTTAGGAACACTGAAATATGTAGGTAGAAGTGGCAAAATGTCTTGGAGGCAAGCTTGGCTGGGGCTAGCCATGATGGTGCTCAGGAATATCTTGGGATGTTGACAGGTGGCTAGCTGCCGGTATCAAGGTCCCATGAGGCGTCACAGTACGAGCCTGAGAATGCTCAGTATTGGCAGCAGGGCATCCTCTCCTCTTGTCCCTTCGTCCCTATTCCGGTTTGCTTTGCTGAGTCAGAAAGAAAACTCAAGATGTCATGGAAGGTTCCTTAGCTAAAAACGATGAACACATCTCTGTGCTTGAGGAGTTGCTGGCTGCTTTACAGTTGCCGCGAGGGTATTGGAGGCCTCGTGGCAGCTTTTTTGACAGAGCTGTGTACCCGTGCTTGAGAATTCCCAGGTCTTCATCACTTCTACGTATGTTTCACGGTGATGTTCGGTAAACACCCCCTCTCTCCTCCTAGCTCTTTGTACAGGTACCAGACACGTGCCGTGGCTTTAGTGCACTGACCTATTCCTGTTTTGCCGGGGCAGTGGTTCTCGGTGCTGGCTGCACAATCACCTGGGAGCTTTTAAATATATCAATGTAATCAATCACATCATAAGCCCTGGGATTGGGGCTTGGGCATTGGCATGTTTTAAAAACTCCCCAGGTAGTTCTATGTGTAGCCAGGGCTGGAAACGCTAGGTTAGAGCATTGGAAGAGCCCTGCTTATTTAACTTTTTAAATACCTTTTGTTTTATCTGCCTGGGTTGACTGAGTTGTGCCTCTGTGTAGTACCCTTCTGTGTTTATTTTCACAAGGCAATCTGTTGCCATGTTTCCAAGTTCTTGGGAATTTCTCTTTGTAGCCTCAAAGAGCAGTCAGTAAGAGGATAAATGCTATACTTTAAGATGATTTAATATTGCCAAGTTAGGGCTTTTTATTGCTCTTTCTCTATATTTGAATGCGCAGGTGTTTCCCCGACCTCGACTCTATTTGTCTGCGCTTGATTGCACCTGAGGAGCTTTAAAAACTGTTGATGCCCTGGTGGCGTCCCATACCAGAAATCCTAATGAAATTGGTTTGGGGTCCAGACTGGATATTGGGATTTAAAAAACAAAACAACAACGAACCTCTCCAGGCAATACTACAATAGACTCTTAGAAGAAAACTCTTATAAATAGTTGCAGCATCAGTAAGCTGCCTGTTAGGTAAATGATAGGCTTGATCCATGGTCAAACTGAGGCTGACTGTAGAAGGGACTTGCTTGAATAGTGGAGCTTTAAGGAATACTGATGCCTGTGCCCCAGCAATGATGATGTAATATGTGGTATAGCCTGGGTTTCAAGACTCTGAGAAGCTTCCCTGGTGAGTCTGATATGCAGCAACATTGGAGAACCACAGTTTAGCCTTGCCTACCAACACATACCTGTTTAGTCCGTTTCAGTACTTTGTCACATTAAGGATGTTTTCAAGTGTACCTGCATGTGAATTTCATCTACTAGAGACCTCACTGACTTAATGAATGGATGATGTATTCTGGCTTCCTCTCCCCAAGCCACACATACATGTCAGAATGAAAGGACTCAAGTGTGAAAGCTGAATATGGTACAGTGCCCTACTTCATTATTTTGAGTTCATTTTTTCTTTATAGTTGTATTCCCGAATGTTTGCTCCCTTTGAGCCAATTACCTTTGTTTGGATTGAATGCAAGCTTCTAGAAGGCAAGCCCGATCTTTTCGACTTGTTTTGTTGACCACTTACCACACATGGGTGTCTTTTCAGATTTCATTTAGGTGGCTACCTTTCCAGATTCAGTTAGACTTACAGAAATTGCTGCTGACTAATTCCCACTAAGGCCGTATCTCAGAATGCAGTGGGCACAGAAGGGTGTACATGAACCCAGGTTTGATATGACGCCTCATCTTACCTGCCTCTTGGAGTAAGCGCTGTTAACACCAGTACTCACCAGGCCTTCCAGAAATAGCTTGTCACTTTCAAGAGTCTCTTTTCAAAGGAAAATTCATGTGTTTAACTAGCAACAATAAAGCAGAGGAGAGGATATTGATTTTTTGGAACCAGTATACAATTAGTTTTTATTACAGTTCAAGAAAACTGCCAATATCCTTAAAGAAAGCATTTTAATGAAATTGACATCCTTGGCAGAGAAAAAGAGCCAGTTTTTCATTTGCAGACAGTTGCCACTGGGGGTCACCATTACAATTGCTAAGCTTTGCCTGCGGTTCTCTAGCTGTGGCTGTGACTCGCTTAAAATGAGGGGGAGGATGGGGGCGGGGCGGAGATCTTTCCAGCCTGTTCTTTTCCTCAGTTTTGCAGGGAGGCATTGCTCAGATACAGAGATAAATATTTGTGTTTTGTGGGTAAGATACTCACCTGTGGTAAGAAGGGATTCAATAAATTGTCTCCCATGGCGAAAACAATTCTTCATGGTTATAGCTCACCTTTGAGGTCTGTACCAGTCCTCAGAGAGGGGGATCAATATACACTTCTGTGCCCTGCTGTATTGTTAAAAAAATCAACTAGGATTTGTCTGAAGTATGCTTTTAAATCATTCAGCCTTGTTTTCTTTATTTTATGAGTACCAACCCTTACTGTCTTAATGTTAATAGTTAATACATTGTTTCTGCTTAGAAAATTCCTTCAGCTGTTTGCTTCTTGCATATTAAGTTGTCGCCATTGTCATTGCATAGAGGGAAATCAAATAACCAGACCCAAGCCAGAGTCCCCTAGAGTGGGGATCAACATAGGACATGCAGGTCTTTTGTACGGGCGAGGAAGAGCTAGAGCGCATTCTGCAGTATGGATGCTGGGGGTAGGCAGCCCAGGCAGCGGAGGGAGTATGACAGCAGATGGCACTCCTGTCTGTGTCTTACTTAAACAGGCCATGTTAACTGTAGAGTGGGCTCCACTCATGTGAAACTTCGGCCAAGCCAGTCTCCCTTTTCCAGATAACTCTCCTGACCTTCACTGTTGACTCAGGGTGTTAAATCCACATTTACCAAACATTCCCATGGTAGAAGCCATGGTTAAAACCACGCTTGAGATGGAATTAATGCCCTCAGGCCATCTTTCTGGGTTGTGCCCGGTGCACAGAAGGCCCTTAGCTCAGAGGTATTGTCCTCTGCACCCTGCTCCCCCTGCACTGTCCGGTGTTGAAATTCCAAATATTTTTGAAACCAAGGGCCCTCATTTGCATTTTGTTTTGGTCCTGGCAAATTGTGTAGCTGGTCCTGACTGCCCGGAAGGGACTCATACTGTAGGGGTGAGACTGAAGAAATAAAGTTGGTAATAAAATGCTGAGATTTGAGAAATGGTCTGTTAGCTATACGAACAAAATATTATGCAAAGAGTACTATTCTATCTACAGGGAAGTAGGGCAAATTTAAGAAGGTTTTACTCATGATTCACATATTACCAAGTACTTACTATGTGCAAGGAATGGGGCTGAATGGTTCAGAGGATTCAAGAAGGAATTAGCCATGAATTGTGCCATCCGTCTCAAGTTAACTCAGTGTATGGAAAGCATATATACAACAGAATGGGTTAGATATGATTAAGCAGGACATGAGACTGGGATGGAATATTTATATGAATGATCCATCTTTTATACCTTCATGCTTTTTTTTTCTTCCTAATCTAGTCTGGGCAGAGCTGCTAAACTAATCTCCTAACATACCCCCTTGATAACTACCCTATTAAAAAATACCGTTAGGCTCCTCATTGCCTCTTAAAGTACAGACCTTTGAGCATGGCATTCAAGATCCTTGTACTGTGCCTTCAGTTTTCATTTTTAACGTTCTGCTTTGTTGTTCTCTGTAATTCCTTCTTCTTGGACCAAAGTGGGCCATCTGAGGTCCTAATGTATTAGTTATAGTTTGCTTTGTAACAGATTCCCCCCTGGGGCACCTGGGTGGCTTAGTCGGTTGACTGTCCAACTCCTGATTTTGGCTCAAGTCATGATCTCGGGGTCGTGAGATTGAGCCGTCTATCGGGCTCCCGCTCTGGAGGTGGAGTCTGTTGGGGATTCTCTCTCCGGCTCCCTCTGCCCCTCTCCACTGCCTCACCTCTAGTTGAACTCGCACTTTCTCTGTCTCTCAGACAGAACAAAACAAAACCACAACTAAATGTAGCAGCTTAAAAGAAAAGAAATATGTGTTATGTCACATTTTCTGGGCATCAGGAATCTGGGAGCAGTTCAGCTGGGTGGTTCTGTACTTGACTGAACAAAAGTAAAAAGGAAGGAGGGAGAAACTGACAACATAAAGAGAAGCAAAAACAGAGAATCTGACACATAACTCGGGGTAGCATCTCTAGAAAAAGGGGCAAAGATGCTACCAAATTCTTGGACCGCTTAGTTGAGTTGAATTACCCTACTTAGTAACACATCCTGCCCTCCCTTTCCCTGCAGTGCTGGCTGAAGACAAGGGGATCCCTGAATGGGTTATGGAGAATGAGGACTTTAGAATTAATTTTCTAATTTTTCTTTGTAGCTGTTGCTGGCTTAATACTGTTCTAGCTTTTATTCACTCTTATGTGAAAGGTGTGTTCATTATGATGAAATGTATCTTTTAGTCCCTGGATGTACACTAAACAGAATACCACCTGGACAGGGTAGTGACAGAACTCCAGGGGAAGTGGACATCCCCTGACAGTCATGGGCTCTGAAACAGACAAACAACGCTTACATTAGTTCCCAAAGCACCTCTCTCAGACGAGTGACTACCGCGTTATACAGGAAAGCAGAGAATATATTGGTCGTTGTTCTATTATAAAGATTATTTGAGTATATGGTTAGAGCTCATACTTAAGCTTATATGCCTAGGAAGAGGATAGGCAGCAAGCAAATGTTGAAATGTGCTAGGTATATCCTTCTGTCATTATAACAGATAATGATCAGACCCAGAAACCACAGGCATGTCACTGGGGACTTCATGTTGACAGGGCGCATTATTCAAGCACCCATTAATTCAACCTTTGAACCCACTTAATACAGCAGTAAGCTCTAATTCTTCCATCTGAGCCATATGGATATTGCAGGCCTGGCCAAGCAAACCCAGAGGTGGAGTGAAAGAAAAGGACAAGGCGGAGAGGGAGACAGATGGCGCCCTCTTGCATAAAGAGGCTTCTGCGACAGTGGGCTTTCTATCCTGGATCCCCGGCTATCTCTCTCTCTTACTTGATCTTAAATGGTTGTTCTGGGACCTGGGGGACAAACTTGTCACCACAGGGCCAGAAGTGAAGGTACATTTGCTAAGGAGGAGGTGGCTATCACATAATGACCTGAAACTATTGCCCGATGTTTGGTGACAAGTCTCCTGGGGCCCTGCCCTTGTTAGAACTCAGGAAATGAAGTGAGTCTGGTATGGATTTAGGATGATGCCCTTGCAAGGTGGGAAGTAATCTGTGCTGCCTGGGTCCCGTAGGTAAGCCCATGCTTGTGCAGGGGCCTTCGTGACAGTTGAGCTTTAACTGACACAAGTCTTGCTGAATACTGGACTGGACTCTCTCTTCCTCTAACTTCTTCTGTTGGTCCTCTGGGGCAATAACGAGAAGATGGAATATTTCACAGAACGATTCTCTAAATTGTTCATATAGCCTGATTGTTAAGCACAGGTCAGCTGGTACGTCTCTGCTTTCTTGATGAAAGAGGGAAAAGATCCGAAGATTTCACTTTTAAAATGTAACCCCGCGTGAGATGTCACTCTGTGGAACTTACACTCCCTGCTTCCGTCCTGGCCCCTACAGTCTGGCTTCAGCTGTCATTAGAGTTAGCTTTATTTATTTATAATTTATTCTTTATCAGAGTTAACTTTTTAAAAAAAATTGTAGTTTTTTTTTTCAATCGAATACCAATTGACATATATAAGGGGGTCAGAAGGTACACATTTCCAATTATTAGTGTTAACCAAAAAAACAAGTTAGATCACATTGTTCTTCGGCTAAAAACCCATTAGTGGCTCTGCATTTGACCCAGAAGGCAATACAGAAGTCCTCGGAATGGCCCCCAAATCCCGTATGATCTGTCCCCTCTCACCTAGCTGACCACTGCTCCTCCCGTGTCCCCCTTGACAGCTCTGCTCCATCCACACAGACCACCTCGCTGTCCCCGGAACACGCCTCCGCGTTAGGGGCCTCACTAGCTGCGTATGTGTGTGTCATGTTCTTCTCCCGCGAAGATGTCCTTGACTTGCCCTCTTCCTTCCCTCTGACCTTACCCTTTCAGTAGGGCCCACCCTTTCTGTCCTGTTGAATATTGTCAACGGACTTGTTTCGTTCTTCCCTTCCTTTGCCACCCTGCCCCCAACGGACCCGTCCCTTTTACCTCTGGACTTTTTATGTATCCATTATGTCTGTTGTTTATTTCCCTACCTCCCCCCAAGCATGTGAGCTCTGTGAGGGCTGGAAGCTTCGTGTGTTTTGTTCCCTGTTGTCTGTCTCATTTTCCTTTCCCAGCTGCCTGAGACCGCATGCAGTTGTTGAGGGGCCTAGAGACACAAGTTGATTTCAAGTGGCTCTCATTTCTTATTTGGCCTTCACTTCGAGTTTGTTTGACGCTTGTCAATGTGATGATCGTATTCTCTCGATGGAAACGTTGGAAGTCACAGGAATTGAGAACTTTGCCTGTTTCCTGCTGCATGTGACGTCTCTTCTAAAGACTTAGCTTTTGGGCGCCTGGGTGGCTCAGTGGGTTAAAGCCTCTGCCTTCGGCTCAGGTCATGATCTCAGGGTCCTGGGATCGAGCCCCACATCAGGCTCTCTGCCCAGCAGGGAGCCTGCTTCCTCCTCTCTCTGCCTGCCTCTCTGCCTACTTGTGATCTCTCTCTCTGTCAAATACATAAATAAAATCTTAAAAAATAAAAATAAAAAAAAAATAAAGACTTAGCTTTTCCTTTTCGTAACATTTCTTCTCATACCGCAGTCACTGCAGGGCAGGTTTTGTGGGTCTCGATGTTCTCAGGTCCCTTCTGTTGGTGATTCCCAGTGGCTGCAGGCTCCTCTTTCAAGGTGAAGTATGTAAACTTTCCAGGTCTGATTTAATCAGGGAATACCCTTTGCCAAGTGAAATGCCATATCTCCTATAAACCCAGTATTAGAAAAGAACATTTGAAGACAAATTTCCAAATGGGTGTAGAATTCTGATTTAAGGGTTTATTAATCACAAAGTTTCTCTCTCCTCCCCCTCCCACCCTAAGATATGTTCTAGTATCCAGAAGTGACAAGGGTTTGTAGTGTCTGTGGAATACCCTAGGAAATTCTCTTCCCTTGGGTACTTGGTACAATACCAGAGATACTGCTCAAGTCCCCTTGGCATGGGGAGATGCTGAGCTGCAGTAGCCTATCTGCTAGTTCATGGTTTTAAAGATCCGGCATTCACAGATGCTCTTATAATCTCTTCAATTCGTTTTCACAGACATTTATAGAACACCTGTCCTGCACCAGTCACTGTGTAGCTAGCATTACAGAGATGTACCTGAACCCCCTTCTTGGGGGCCTCACTGTCTATTAGGGGAGATAGGCACGTGAAGGCAACAGGCACACTGTGGTGTAATACGATATGGACACAAGGAACAGAGTGAGGAGGGGAGATAGCCAGGAAAGTCCTTACAAGAGAAGCCTCATTTTTTCTTTGTTAAGAATGAGGGTAAGGCATGTTTCCCTTAGCTTGCCAAGGAGATCAGGAGTACTAGAATTCTACCTTCACGTACCATTGGATAATTGCCTTCTCTTTGAGGTTTCCTAAAGAAACTGCTCACAGGGGCAACAGAGAATAGACCACTTGCCCCATGTCTTGTGGTAGTGTGCCAGAGGGAGACATGGGAGAGCAAGAAGCCTTGGATTTAGATCATCCTACCCCTTAGATGCAGGAAGTAGAAAAGAGGATGGCACTTAGGGGCACCTGGGTGGCTCAGATGGCTGAGCATCTGCCTTCGGCTCAGGTCGTGAGCTACAGATCCTGGGATCCAGCCCCATATTGGGCTCCCAGCTCAATGGGGAGTCTGTTTCTCCCTCTCCCTCCATCTCTTCCCCTGCTTATGCACGCACTCGCTCTCTCTTTGTCTCTCTCTCTCAAATAAATAAATAAAATCTTTAAAAAAATTTTTAAAAAGATGGCATTTAGTTAAGTGACCTGTTAGTTCACCGTAGATGGTTTGCAACATTGTCCCCCCCCCCCCACCATACAATGGGACTTGGCCACTTGTTCATCAGGAAGTGAAGTTTATTTCTCTACCCCTTGAGTCTGGGCCAGCTTTGTGACTTGCTTTGATCAGTACAGTGTGACAAACATGTCGTATGAGCTCAGGAGACTTTGTAGCTTCTGCTTCTCCTTTCGGCCCTGAGATGGCCATGTGAGCAAGCCAGTCTTCTTGTGGATGATAGGCCACGTGGAGGGGAGAGAGGCCTATCCAACAGTTGGCCCGAGCTGCTGGACATGTGGCCCTTCCTGAGCAGGAAATCACAAGTGGCGTTTCACAAGCTGCTCTCTATTGGGTGGTGGTGGGGGGTGTTTTGCAGCATAGATAACCAACACAAACATCTGACAGTGGTGGGCTGATCACTGGGCTGGAATCTGACCAACTGGATTTGAAATCCCTTTTCTTGGAAAGGCTCTAGGACAAGAAGAGGGGATAAAGCCTTTCAGTCCGGGTGCTAGAAGGTTTGTTGTCTGAGCAACTTTCTAAGAGTAACTTTCATTCCGTAGGTTTTGTTGAAATTCTTCTCTGGCAGGTTGGAGACTTAGATTATAGGAAACAGTTCAAAATCTCTAACACCTCTATTCTTTTCTCACACTGGGTGGTATTAAAGGACAAAGAACTCTGCAAAGTGTTGCTTATTGCCTGCTTTCTGTTGAAATTCCACTTTTCTATGAGCTTCAACCTCTCTCATGAAGTTGATGTTTCAGGTGTTCACTGGTTTTCAGTCTGTGATTTTCAGCAATTTCAGTACCCTTTCTCCTTTGCCTCTCGTCCTCAGCTTGGGCTTGATTTGATCGTGCTTAGTTCCACAATGGGTCACCTCCCCACTCAACTCTGGGTTCCCAGACAAGCCTCACTCAGCTTGGGCTGTCGCTTCTTCTCACCAGGTAAAGGAGAGCAGATACAGATAGTTCTTGACACTTGCGATCATGACTTTTCTCCAGGGCATCTCTTGCATTGTGACTAAAGTTAGACAATTAAATTGCTGGGATAATATACAGTCTTGGTTAAACTGGTTAAAGACAGTTCAACTGGCTTTCTTGTCCCATCTTCTTTTTTCTGTAGAAGTCTTTCATTTTGTACAGCTCTTCAGAGTACCTTTCCTGCTGTTTTACGGTATGCCATCCAATGCATGGATCATTGAGTAAAACCAACTAGATCTTGAAAATTTACTCAGTTGAACATTCCAGTCTTAGAGAGATCATTTGCTTGGCAGTCAACAGTTGCAAACATGGTTTCCAAGCTTCTGAGAGAATAGAGCATGCCAGGTTGGTATTTTGTTATAAGCAGGGTAATTCCCTATGTTTGAAGTGTACTTTGGAGCCCTGGTTCCCTTTTTTTGCAGAAGCAGAATGGACATCATCTACATGAGCCACAACCATTATACCTTCTGTCGTTGCTGCCTTTGTAGGAGAGTCAGCCAGGGCATTGCTCCGATACTCAGGCTCAGTCTTTTTAGCGTGAACCTGTTTCGTTGACAGCAGTTTCAGAAGGGAAGAGAATAGGAGCAGGGAGGCCATTTATTTGTTGTCAGGTCTTCATTGAGGTCCCCATGGACATAAGAAAACTGCTTTGTTCCATAATATCCCCAGCTATGGATGATCCCCAAGGTAGACTGGCTGTCTGTGTACATAGTAACAGTTTGTCCTTCTGGTAGTTGGTGTGCCCTGGTAAGCGCATGGAGCTCTGCTTGTTGGGCTGAGGTAGCTTGTGGGAGACTTCCCCTGTCAGATAGTTGGAAAGGGGTAGTGACAGCGTAGTCAGCTTGGATTTTGCCCTTTTTTTGTCTTTATAGCATGACCCATGCACAAACAGAATTAATCAGGGTTAGTCATATGGGCATCTCATAAATCCAAACATGATGTCATGAAAAGGATTGCTTCACCAGTGCTGACCAAGTCATCCCAGGGTGACTGGTTAGGATTACATTCCTTGGAGAGGCCAAAACTGCAGTTAGCTTAGGCATTCAGTCTTGATTTGGTGGTGTGGGCTTAGCACCAGTGACTCCATTTGCAGTCTGTTGTCTCTTTTTTAGCATGTCCTAGTAAAGAAAGCTTTCCGGATACTGCTTATTGTGAGGCAAAATATGTTCAAATTTGGGGCAAGTCCCATTTCTATTTCATGGTCTTTGAGGCTAGTTATTTCCTTGTCTCTCAGCTCTTTCCATGGATTTTGCACTTAAGTCTTGTCTCTGTTCAGGTGTCACCTCCACAAAGAACCCTTCCCTGGTCATTTAACTTCACTGCCAATCTCTGACCGCTTAAGCAGGTTAATTTTTTTCCCCATAAATCTCACCTCCTGACTCTTTATTTTTATTCCTCTACCACAAGGATAGTGTTTTTGTCTTGTCTTTTCTTCTGGATATAGGACCTAGAAACATGCTCAGTATACTAGATGCTCGATAAATTGTTATTATATAAATAAGTGAATATTTACTGACTGTCTGCATTTGTATCCTCAGTGATTTTGCTAGAAAGTCCTTCTCTGATTTCATTGAAGTCATAAGTAATACTGTAAGACTACCCTACCCACTGAAAGAAAACAAATAATCAACACTTCAGGGCTTTAATTATTGAAATAACTGTAAATTTCCCTAACAAGAATATCATGCAGGACATTGCTGAGTATTTTACCAACAAGCCCATCATGTGGCGGTGACCACCTTGTTGGCTTTCTGGTCTTAAAACAGGAAGCCCTGCATCAGGGGTCCCTCTCAGTCCCGGGCAGACCTGGACACTTGCTGTCACCCTAATGTTGGCTACTTTACTGAATGCTAGCTATGTAATGCTCATGCCAGTTTTATGAGTTATTGCTTTGGTGTTCTATCAAAAACCGTTTTGCTTGCCATGCTTTTTAATAAAGTTATGCCGAGAGCCTATGATGGAAACGTTTATAGCCCTTCCTTACTAAGCACTTCTGGAACTTCTTCACAGACTAATGTCAAGCTAGCTATCCTGTCCCTCCCAGTAGCCAGGATACTCACTCACTAATACTGGGGTGTTTGAATTTCAAGTACTCTGGCATATTCCTCCATCCTTTTTTCAGAAGTTACGGATATGAAGGATGGTGGTGCCATGGCTTTGCACCTGCCTTAGCCTTAAGACATCTGAAGGCATTGCGTGCTGGAAGACATTTTGTTGTCAGAGACCCCCGGAGGCACTAAGAAAGTCCTCTTTGGGGATTTGTGGGTCTCTTCCTTAGCAGGATGGTATTTGGTCTGTTAAGAACAGGAAAACACCTTCTCATTCTATTAGTTAGGCTCTCAGTTTGAATCTTTGATCAGTTTGTTATAAATTAGCCTGCATACAGATCCTTCTGGAATTTTTTGTTTTAAATCACACAATGTATCTTTCACTTTTATAGGTCAATTTATGTCGGCCTGAATCTATAGACTATAAAATCTAAGGAAGTGTGTGATGAGCTTGGCTTTAACATGATTATAGTACTTAGAGTGGTAAATGTGTCCTAAATGTTACACTTTCTGGGTGTCATCATGTCTGAGTGACTTCATACTTTTTCTTTTTTTGTTGTTGTTTTTAAAGATTTTATTTTTTAATTTATTGAATAGAGTACAGGTGCGCGCGGGGGCGGGGGGGGGGGCAGCAGGCAGCAGGAGTTGGAAAGCAGACTCCCCGCTGAGCAGGGAACCTGATGTAGGACTCCATACCAGGTCCCTGGGATCATGACCTGGGCTGAAGACAAGATGCTTAACCAACTGAGCCACCCAGGCACCCCTCCCTCATACTTTCTATACTGCCTCTTAAAAAATTGGTGCTTCCTGAGACTCTGTGATTCTTGTATTTATCACCTCATAGGGTAGCATCTTTTTACCCATTTGACTACTTTGCTAAGCCACTTTCTCTCAAATCTCTTCATACCTCTAGCCCTTATTTTTTTTCTTGAACTTTTACTTAAGTAGCCAAGTGTCTGCACTAAGAATTGCATCCAACAGCTCTCCACTTTACCTGTGCTCTGCTTTGTTCCTCCAGTATTTCTTCGCTAACATATTAAGAGTGAAATCTTGATGCCTGGCTCCAGTGCCAGGTCACAAGAATAGGGTCACCGGGGGAATAACCTAAACTAAGCCCTGTGGATGACCCTGGAAAGGCCAGGTAGGAATCAAAGACAGACATAAATCCAAAAGAACTCAACTATTTGGATATCAAATGCAAAGAAGTAGGAAAGGATTTTGGAGGAATGAAGAAGACAATTTGCCATAAACAACAAGAAAGATCTAGTCCAGTCAGAGGGCAAATGAGGAAAGATTTTCCCAAGTCATGGTTTTAGCTATAGCCTTCATCTCTTGTGTAGTATATTTGGTATTTAGCTCCTATTAATTCATAGTTAAAGTTCTACTGTTCTGGGAAAAATGGTACATGGACCAACCTGACTTGTATGTTGTATATCGTTCCTGACCTTACCAATTGCATATGAATGCATTCATGCTCTAGGAACATATAGTGGAATGGGTGATCATTTACATATTATCTCATTAATCTTTACCCCAAGGAGGCTTAGTCCATTCAGGCTGCTATGACAAAATACTGTAGACTGGGTGTCTTATAAACAATAGAAATTTATTTCTTGTAGTTCAGGAGGGTGAAAGTCCAAGATGAAGGTCCTGGCAGATTGGGAGTCTGGTGAGGACTCACTGCCTGGTTCATAGATGGCCTTCTTTTGGCTGTGTCCTCATGGCGCGGAAGGCATAAGGCATCTCTCTTTTATAAGGGCACTAATCCAATTCAGGAGGACCTCACCCTCCTGACCTAATAATCTCCTAAAAACACCACCTACAGATAATCTCACTTTGGGGATTAGGTTTCAACAGGAATCTTGGCAGAAAACATTCACTCCCTAACAAGGTATCATTCCTTTTTTCTCTCATGAGAAAACTGAAGACTAAAGAAATGACATATCTTGTCTAAAGCCACATAAATAATTTGTCAAGATAGGATGGGCTTTTGTGTGGGAAGAATTAACCCTGAAACTTAAGTAGTTTAACATAGTAAAGGTTTATTGTGCTTATTGTGTTTATTCTCACTCAAATGACAAATCCAGTGTGGTTTAGTTGGGGGGGGCGTGTCTCTGCTCCATATAATTACTAAGAGACCCAAGGTGATGGAGGCTCTTCCCCCTGTGTCTATGTAATCTGGAACAAGTTTCCATGAAAGAAAACCTAGAAGTGAACTAGGCACACTTCTGTAAAATGTTTTCCTATTGGCCAGAACTTGTCATGTGACTCCGGTCTGAGTGGAGGAGGGGCTGGGAGTTGGAGTTGTAAATAGAATATTTGGTGGGCACTGTCTTTACCAAAGTATTAGGGCAGAGATGGAAGCTCAGGTCTGTTTCAAATCCTGTACCATTTTCACACCTGACCTTCTGCCACCAGTTTCCCAGAGGGGCAGGGCCTCTGGAGTCGAAGGTGGCAGGGAGAGTCAAGGATACTGCATGGCACCCAATGGGGCTGCTTGTTGGCGTAGAGCACCAGGAGTCTAACAGGAGCGTGCCGAACAGATGAAACGGGAACCGCCATACCGAGAACAAGCACAGTACCGTGAAATAGGGAACGTCATGAGACGTGCATGAATGAATAAATAAAATCTTTAAAACAAGGTGATATAATACAATAGTAAAGAAAAGTCTGTCATTGAAAGTCCAATCAGATCACCAATTGTTTTAATTGATACAGTTTAATAAAAAGAATGGTGACTCCTTTTTACAGAACCAAAAAGGCAAAGAGAGGATATGGAGGTATACCAGTGTTAGTAATAGCAGGAAACTGTTGAAACTACTAGGGCTGCAGGAACAGAGGAAAGAGGTGGATCATTAAAACATAGACCTTGGAGGAGGACTCTTAAGGAAGTGGGTTCAGACCTGTGAAGATGGGGGTGTGGGCCATCTGTGCGTGCATAGCTTGCACATACTGTAGGTCTGGTCCAGACCACCATAGTAAAGTGACTGTCACAATAAAGCAAGTCACGTGATTTTCAAAACAAGATTTATTTTAGAAAGCAAGTGCACGTGAGTGAGGGGGAGGGGCAGAGAGAGAGAAACTTCAAGCAACTCTCAGCTGAGCACAGAGCCGGACCTGGAGCTCCATCTCACAACTCATGAGGTCATGACCTGAGCTGAAACCAGGAATTGGACACTTAACAGACTGAGCCTCGCAGGTGCCCCAAATCATATGACTTTTTTTTTTGTTTGCCCAGTGCATATTATGTTTATGCTGTATTATAATCTACCAAGTGTGCAATAGAATTATACCCAAAAAATGTACATACCTTGGGACGCCTGGGTGACGTTCAGTGAAGTGTCTGCCTTGGGCTCAGGTCATGATCCCAGAGTCCTGGGATCGATCCCCATATCAGGCTCCCTGCTCAGTAGGGAGTCTGCTTTGTCCTCTCCCTCTGCCTGCTGCTCCGCCTACTTGTGCTGTCTCTGTCAAATAAAATCTTTTAAAAAAATGTACATATCTTGATTAAAAAATAATTTATTACTGAAAAATGCTAAGCATCATCCAAGCTTTTGGCGAGTTGTAATATTTTTGCTGGTGAGGGGTCCTATCGTTGGTGACAGCTGCTGACCCATCTTGGTGGCGGTTGCTGAAGCGTGGGGTGGCTGTGGCAGTTTATTAAGATAACAGTGAAGTTTGCTGCATCAGTTGACTCTTCCCTTCACGCATAATCGATTTCTCTGTAGCATGCAATACTATTTGATAAAGTTTCACCCAGAGTAGAACTTCTCTCAAAATTGTTGTCAGTCCTCTCAAACCCTGCCACTGTTTTATCTAAGTTTATGTAATATTCTAAGTCCTTTGTTGTCATTTTTAACAGTCCTAGCATCTTCACCAGGAGTAGGTTCCATCTCAAAGTGCCTTCTTAGCTCATCCATAGAAGCAGCACTGGATCTGTTAAGGCTCTTTCATGAGATTGCTGCAGTTCAGCCGTACTTTTAGGCTTCACTTCGAGTTCTGGTTCTCTGGCTATTTCTGGCACATAGGCACTGACTCCTCCACTGAAGTCTTGAACCCCTCAAAATCAACAAACTTAAAAGTTGGGAAAAATTGCAAGAATCACCAAAAGGTGACTCAGAGATGTCGAGTTAGCAAATACTGTTGAAAAAAGGGTGGTAATAGATTTTGCTTGGCACAGGGTTGCCACAAACCTTGTCTGTTAAAAAAAAAAAAGCGGGGGGGAAGTGGCACAGTATTAGCGAAGCACACTGAAATGAGGTTTGCCTGTACTGGAATTTATGAGAAAATGCAACGAGCTGGTTCTGGGTATGTGAAAAAAGTACAGATGAGAGCTAAGAACAGCTGCTTCGGTAAAGAACCTTGGCTGGGATGACTCAGAACAAGAAACAAAGCAAATGGTTTTGTCCTCCTCCCGCCTTGTGGTCGTCCTCTATCGCCCTCTAGTGGTAGAGCCGTGCGGGGAGCTTCTGGCCCTGCAGAAAAGGGATTCGCAGACTTCCAGCCCCAGCATAACAGAACCATATAACAGTGAAGAACCATATAGAAGGGTAGATTGGAAACTCAGAGTTAATGTCTTATAACTAGTATATAAAATGAAAAGAAAGACCACCAACCACCATAAACATATTTTAATTTTTGCAGCTTAATTTCCATATGTGAATTCATCTTCATGTAGTTCCAGCATTATTCTGTATTTACTTGATACTAAATCCATTGTTTCTGATATTTCTGCATTTTTTTATCATCTTTATGTTAATGGTGCACTCTTTTGCAGTACCATGATTTGTTAAATTGTTCCCCTAAAGCTGGGCATTTATATAGTTTCTAATTGATGGTAACTATGGATACAACTTGAGCATCTTTATGTACATACTTTTTTCCTTCTATTTAATATCCCTGGGAGTGTAATTAGTATTTTAAAGGATAGGAACATTTTTTTTTAATGGAGACTCCATGCACAGTGTGGAGCCCAGCATAGGGCTTGAACTCATGACCCTGAGATCTAGACCTGAACTGAAATTAGGAGTTGGACACTTAACCTACTGAGCCATCCAGGTGCCCCAAAGATATGAGAAGTTTATGTGTTGCTTTATTGCTTTTCAAAAGCAGTTTATGCTACCGTCAGCAGTAAATGAATATGCCTCTTTAGCCAGTAAATACTGCTTTTTTGGGTAAAAAGTGAAATCATGGGAAAAACAAAGGCATGTACTTTGGGGACAATGGCAAAATAAATTATGGGACATAGGGCATTTAAAACTTTTTAAAATCTGTGCTCTTGCTCTTTAAGTAAGAACTATAGCTACAATGTGAAGCTAAAAGATTTCCTAGCTTAGTCTTCCTTAAGGTACAATTTTCCTTTGAATTAATTATTTAAGACAGTGGTTCTCAAAGTGTGGTCCTTGACCCAGCAACACTGGCATCTTTTGAGAACTTGTTATAAAAGTAACCTCTTGGCTTCCTCCACAATTAGATCAACTCTAGATCTACCGATCGAGAAATTCTAAGGGGGGAACCTAGCAGTTTGTGTTTAATGTAGCCCTCCAGGAGATGCTGACACATGCTCAAATTGAAGTACCACCAACAGAAGATGAATTCTATAGAAATTCCATTTTGCGCTTTGAAGACACTTAAAGAACTTTGTCACATCGGGTTGAGAAATAATATTTTTTTTCATATAAGGCTATTTTAAAATGAAAACATGTTTTTCCTGCAGCTTGAACTTGATGAGTGTTAGCAAAGTATTTTCCAAAAGTAAAAATTCAGCGGTTACAAATGGATTCACTCTATAACCTGTGTTTGTGAGCAGACTGTCTTTAATTCTTAGTTATTTGCAGTTGTTCCTGTGGCACTGAGGCAAGGAAATTTAACTGTACTTAGAAATGCAAGGTTTATAAATACCGTCCCAAACACATTAAAGTTTTGAAAACTTAAAATATTAAAAGTAGAATGAACATAGAATCCAGTAATGCTACTTCTGGGTATTTATCAGGAGAATATGAAAACACTAACTCGAAAAGATAAATGCACCCTTGTGTTCATTGCAGGTTTATTTATAATAACCAAGATGAAAAAACAACTTAAGCGTACATAGACAGGTGAATAGATAAAGAGAATGTGACACGTGTGTGTGTGTGTGTGTGTGTGTGTGTATGTGCGCGCGTGTGCCTGTGCAATGGGATATTACTCAGCCGTAAAGAAAATGGAATTTTGCCATTTGTGACAACATGGAGGGACCTTGAAGGCAGTATGCTAAGTAAGTCAGAGAAAAACAAATACTAGAAGATCTTACTTATATCTGGACCTTAAACAAAGCAAAACAAAACAACCCTGAGCTTGCAGGGACAGAGAACAGATTGGTGGCTGCCAGAGGTGGGGGTATGTGGTCAAAACAGGTGAAGGGTGTCAAAGGCACAAACCTCAACTCCTACGGTAAATCATGGGGATGTGATAACACTGCATGGTGGGTGACCATGGCTAATAAATATTCAAAAGCTGCTGCGAGAGAAGATCTTAAAAACTGTCAACATAGGAAAAAAATTTCTAGTGATGGATGGATGGACTTATTGTGATCAGTTTGCAATATATACAGCTATTGAATCATTACATTGTACACCGGAAAGCAATATGTTATGTCAGCTACATCTCAAAAAAAAAGTTCGTAGATGTAAAAGCCATAAGCACAATGCCTAGCCAGTTATTATCAATAGGTGTTAGTGTTACTCTTGTTAGGGTTGTTACTATGATTTGCGCCAAAGTCCCGAACATACTGTTGGAAACCTAAGACACACTTGATACATGCATATTAGTTCATATCTTCAGGTCATTTAGTCAGTTAACTCCCATTTGCAAGAAGTAAGTTGAAAGTACTCAAGTGCTTTGAGGGAAAATACCATTTCACCTTACATATCTAAATGTTTGAGGAATATGTGTTCTGACCCTTGACTTAGGGAATCATACTTATTCATGATTTCCTCACACATAGAGAATAATTGCATTGAGTGTGGCTTGGAAGATTGAGAATGGACAAATAATAGAGTATCTGAAGAATAAACTCGAAATATAAAGAATTGCCAGTCAAGGGTATCACAGCATTTTAAGTGTGATAAGGTCATCAGGATAATAATAATAATAGTAATAATAATAACTTGGCATATACACTATTATATTTCATCACAATAGAGTGTATAAGTGATCTGAGAAATCTCACCACCTTACCCCTTCATTTTACAGATCAGTAAGCTGAGTCTTAGAAAGGTGAAGTCATTTGGCTAAAAATAGCTATAATGCAACATATGATGAATTAAGAGAGACGCAAAGCAAGGAACTTAGAAGTTCAGAGGAGGAAGAAATTACTTGTGATGTAGATGATAAATGAAAACTTCATGGAGCTGGTGACATAAAATCTATGGATAGAAAGAAGGATCTAATTTAAATAGGCAGAAAAAGAAGTAGACCATTTCAGGCAAAGGCAAGTAATAGAATAGGCAAAACAAGGGACCTGGTTGACTGGAGCATAATGCATATGGAAAGGGCAGTGGATGATAAGATTGGAATGGGGCAAAAAAAAGTCTTAAAGTAATCACATCCTTATTTGTGCAGAACTTTAAATTTTCTAAGCTTCCTATATTCATTATGTTAGGACTTAGGTTTGCACGTAACAACAGTGTGACTCAAACAAATTAAGAATTTTTCAAATCATATACCCAAAGCATGGAAAGTTGAGGGTCAAGCTGAGTTTCTTCCACACAGTTAGGAACTTAGTTCCCAAAACTCCCTGGATGAAATGTTGATGATGATTATGGTGATGATGAAGAAGGAGAACGGGAAGAGGAAGAAACAAAGTCACACAATTAGAAAGTCCAAGACAGGACTCAAACTTGGGAAGTCTGCCTCCCGAGTCTATGTTCTAGTAATAAGGGGCTAGTCAAGAGTGGTCAAAAGGGCCATTTATGGAATTGAGAACTTCTATTTGAACCATGTAATTAGAGCATAGAAAGGTATGTTTTCCAGGAGGCACAAGGTGTTGTTTTGAGCAGAGAATATAGTATCAGGCTTTAAAACATAAACTGAGTCATATTAAAATTTTTAAGAGTTCGAGCAAAATTTGATTTGAATCAGGCACCATGCAACCTAGTACATGGAAGCTATGAGGGGTGTACAAACTCAAAGACTTTTGTAGGTAGAGGGGCACAGGAACGAGTACGTTGTACTATGTAAAAAAAAAAAAGTGGGTTGCTTAATGCAAGTTCTCTTTTCCTTAGGGGATTTCAAATGTTAGGCAGATTACCTAACTAGTGCTGATCAGGCGATTCCTGGTGGACTGGTTTAAGATTCCATTTTCAGGAAAGCCAAAACTGTAAAAGTTTTGGTTTGATGACGGGGTGCTTAGCATAAGCAATCCATTTTGGGCCTGTTGTCTTTGTTGTTGTTGTTGTTGACACAGGATGCCAAATCTAACTTGGACAGTTACTATTCATTGGGAGTCATGTTTACTAGCCACAATTCACAGCTTTAGATGTTTAAGTGCTTTGCGTCAGATAATCCAGCAATTCAGGAGCAGAGTTGGAACTAAAATTAGGTCTGATTATCTCTGATTCAGAGATCCATGTGCTTTTAATCATAAAATTCTCTAGTTTCTCATCCATCCCATTCTGTTACTCAACCTGTCCTTCCGGGTATATTTCTGCTGCAGTTGTAGGAGTTCTTCTGCTTTGGCTGGATAGACCCTTGTGTCAGCTCTTCTTTTTTTCTTCACTCACCCAGCCCTCCCTCAGGCTAAGGCAGAATAAAGGGCAGCACCTTGTTGTGCTTGGTGAACACTTGGATCATAGCAAGTATTTACTTCCAGTTGATTGGCACGTATGCATGTGCACCAGAATGGAAGTATGGTAAGGGCAGAGCTGAGTGTTCCGTACTTGTATATGCAGGCACATCTAATATGAATCACACAGTAAGACTGTAATAGATACTTGGATGGTTGAATAGTTTGAGACTGTTGATTTATTCATTTCACAAATCGCTATTGAACAACTCTCCTGAAAGACATTGTGAGAGGATAATTGAAAATAAGAGACTCTGGCCTCAAGGGATTCACTGTCTTAACAGAAGAGACAAGTCGTGGGTCATAAATAACTATAATACAAGGTAGAAATTTAGGCCTAGAGTAAAAGCAATCCCGTCTAGGATGAAAACCTTCCCTGTTCTCAATGTCAGCAAATGACTAGTGAATGCAGCTCAGGTCTGCCCCTCTGAAATAGGTTGCTATTGAAGTGAATCAGAATGGAAATTTCATTCAGTCTCCACTGCCACTACTTAAATGGACCGCCAATCGCCAGGTTATTGTTTTCTGTTGCTGATGTTAGTAGATTTGCCTTTGTAAGTACACCTTTGTACTAACCTAACAAATCTGCTTTAGGAAAATAATATGTACCTTGCTGGGATAATAGTACCTTATTGGGTTGTGGTAAGAATTAAATATGTCAACATATTTTACATAATAAGTATCCAAAATATTTTTCTTGGCACTGGGCATGTTAAAATCAGCTTGGAGAATTCCGCATTGAAAACCAGAGTATCAATAGATCAAAACATATATTTGACAAATTGAATTGTTACACTGTATGAAAGAATGTCCTTGTGCGGCTACATACATGCACTTGGGGGGCTGTTCATGGAATGGCCTGGGCACCCACTGGCTTTTACATATCATCCCAGACGTGTTTGAAACCAGACTTCCTTGCATGAGTGATGTGAAATCTCAAAGTGGTAACTCAAGTAATGGATTGACAGTATACCTTGTGAGGCAATCAGATGACCGGGATCAGAGTATCGCCTTAGTCGAAGTTTCTCCTGGGAGCGAGTGGTATATCTCACCCCCAGTATGTCCCTGTTCAGCCTGAAGATTGTCTTCAGCTGGTTATTTTTAAGAAACAATAGACATAAGAAAATGTCTGAAAACACAATAGAAGTGACTCTTTTGTAAGAGACGTTTACATTTATGAGGGAAATCTTCATTTGTAAGGGTGTCTCCTTCTTTGTACAAAGATGAGGTTGACTCAATTTCTAGAAACGCTTGCAAATAAATAAGGCAAGGACTTAACTCTGCAAAGCACCCTTGAGCTTGTTTACTTTGCTTTGCCTGGTAACCTCCCATAACTGGCCTCCTTTCTCCCTAAATCTCTCTCTCTCTCTCTCTCTCTGTGTCTCTCTCTCATAAACTAAAGGTGGTATTCTAGTGGTAGCTTGGGTCATTTCAGGGAGATGATTAGCTTTCCTGGGTCTCTCCCACGTATATAGGAGGTATGCATGTTTTTAAACTTCTGTTGGTTTTTCTTCTCTTAATCTTTCATGACAGGGAGTGTCAGTGGAGAACCTAGAAAGGTAGAGGAAAGTTATTTTTCCTCCCCTACACTCCCTTTTCCCTAAATAGTTAACTCTAAATTTCCCTCGCAAAGAAACCTGCTGAATGCATCCCTGAGGGACCTGGCTCTCCCTTGCAAGGTAAGCAAATAAATTGTGCTTTGTTTCTTATCACTTAACACCTGTCCTCCGGCTTCCTCTAACTGTGGAAGAGGTACATGTCTGTCTGTATCTTAGCTGAAAAGACATGAATACATTGGGGAAATCCATCATAGAATATACAATCCTCTCAGTCTAATAAAGTGGTCAAGAGGATGATGATATTAAATCTTTATGAGCTGTGAAAATATAGTATTTTCTCCTAAAAGAATAGAACAGCTTTGAAATATTTCAGAAATGAGAAGTGTGCCCTTTGTTAAGTGTGAAAATTAAATCAACAGTTTCATTTGTTAAGGTATATTCTTCTATATTTTGTTAACGTTCTACTTGTTTTTTTCATTTGTCCTTCCTCTGCTTTGTCAATTTGTTTGCATACATTGGAGCACTCTTGTTTTTTGTTTTAAAGATCTTATTTACTTACTTGACAGAGTGAGAGCGCATTAGCAGGGGGGAAGGAGAAGGAGAAGCAGACTCTCTGCTGAGCAGAGAGCCAGATGTGGGACTGGATCCCAGGATGCTGGGATCATGACTTGAGCTGAAGGCAGACACTTAACCTACTGAGCCACCCGGGTGCCCCTACAATGGAGCACTCTTAAAGATTATTTGGATAAATGATACTGTAGACTTTTGTTTCCTCTTTTTATTTAACTTTTTCTGGGTAGAATTATGTTGAAAAGAACATCAAGGGGTTTAAAAACAGGAAATAGGTTGTAAAATAAGCAACTTGAAGGGTAAGGGTAGAAATAAATGTGAAAGAAGGAGAGAGACTCCAATACCATTTTGCTCTCTTTTATCAGATTAAGGTGGAAATGGTTTCAAGAACTTGCTGTAGGCCTCTAAGTCTTCCCTCCAAGCTACATAATGGGTAGTCTCCTTTCCAAGGGGGGAAATGCATTAAAGATGGGATCCTAGGAAGGCAATTGAACTTTTGTCTGCCTACCTACCATCTCTAATTCATCCCACCCCCAATATCCCAATATTTCAGTGTCTTCCTCCTTCTTTTACTCCATCCTTTATCCGTTCATTCTGCTCTGTCCCTTCCTCCCCTCCCACTCCTATACATAATCCCTTACCACTGTAGGACAGGAAAAAATTTTTATACTCTCAAGCTTCTACCGGCTAGTCTAGGAATTAAGTGGACAGGAGACAAATTAATAGGAAAAAAAAAGTTCTGTTACATGTGCATGGAGGCCCAATAATGAAACGGACATAAAGAAATGACCAAGACAGGTGGTTTCTATACTTTTTAGATAAGGAGACAATAAATTTGTGAGAAATTGACAGGACAAAGAAAACTTAGGTTTAGGAGCTTCAGTTGGTAAGGAATTCGAAATGATTTGGGCTGAGGTGGTATATTCGTAAAAGTAACAAGGGTTGTTAGACAGCCTTTTTGGCTCTGAATTCTGTATCTTTGGTGATAAGGATATCTCTTTAACCCCTCATACAGGGAGGGTTCCTTTCACATCCAAGATTTATTTCCTGTTGACCGGAGAGAAAGAGGGGTTAGAGTGTTCTTACGTGGGCTGTTTCTTAAATAACTTTTACTGGAAATGATCAGTATGCCCTAGTGGCATGTTTTAGGACAGCCTTCCCTTGGCCCCTAGACCATCCTTTAGTTTGTATCTTCTTTCCCAGCTTTCTCTGTTTAAAATTGCTTATTGTAATAATGACTCAGCACGAGTGAACATATGGCTAATGCCCTGTAAGTCTGGAGAGAAATGAGTTAGTTGTTTTTTTAATTTGTCAAGAGGCAGTGGGCAAGTTTGCCCAAATACTTAGCAGTTACAATATGAAAAACAAGAATCTCACATTTCCTGTTCGTACAGATGATTGCACTGTGCTGGGGTTGGTGACTATCCTATCTTTGCAGGTAAAGACAGAAGTAATGCCTTTGTAACTCTAAAGGAAGTGGGCTCTGTGGTTCACTGCTGTCTTTAAGAACTGCAGTGACGATTCCCCTTTTGTGCTTCTTTGAAGGAAGTTTTATGAATCTCAGCGTAATTACTGCCAAAAAATTAAAGGTTTCCTAGAAGACTGAAGGACAAGGTTCTCAAACTTCCACCTTGCTTTCTGTCTTTGAAGGTAGATTATGTGGTATGATGATGCAGAAAAGAAAGAGCCAGCGAAATTTTGCATAGCACAATAATGACAGACGGTGCCTGGCTTTTATGAGTACAACCAAAGCCATTCAGGCATATCACAAGCTTACAGAAAGTCAATAGTTGAAAGTATTGATTGTTACCAGGACCCTTAGAGAATGACTTAGAATTTTCCAGTTGATCACAGGTGACACTAAGAAAAATGAACTTTTCTAGACAAGAAGTAATCCCCAGAGATGTTAAAATTCTATTTAAAAAAAGTTGATGCTTTCATTTGGAAAAAAAATGGAAGCATGATCAAAATTAGCATATATGCTAACCACAAAATGATTCTCCCACTCCCCGAATCATTTCGCTCACCACTTAAAATTGATTTTAGGCTCACACTCAACACTTAAGATCCTATCTTTCTCCACATGAACCCTGGTTTGAACTAATAAAAAATTCTTGATTCTAGTCCCATGGTGATGTAAAGGAACAAACCAACCAAGTTTGGGAGTTGAACAACGTTGAGTTTAAAGCTCTTTGGGCCAGTTATCAGTAATATTCCCCTAGAAAATGTCTCTTCAAATCTCTGTTTTCTTCTCTGTGGAATGGAGGTGGTGTTTGCCAAAATAGATAATGAGTGCTTAATAAAAGTTAGGTTCTATTCCTTTACTTTCTCAGAGCCCTCAGATATTGTATGTCGGAAGAATTAGCAGTCGTATTTGTTCAGTTGTCGTGCGCAGCAAACCCTAAGGGCATTTCAATTTCAAGAAAACATCTGCTCTTCTTAGTTTATCCAGAATGCTCTGATCAGGTTTTGAATGGGAAGCAAAGGACAGACTGGATGGCTTGTAAGGGTTTTATGGGACTAGAGTGATTTAGTCACTGCAGACAACTTAACCATGTATTTCTTAATGCCTCTGCGGGGGGGAATGCCACACCTCCCTTTTCACTTTGTGTTTCTGCTTTGGCTTCTGTTTCATGGTCTGTCATTGCTTTAACTAAGCCACCTCTTGGTTAATGTGTTCGATGTGTTTGCTGCTGTGCACTCTCAGGAGCTTATTGATGTGTCACTTTGGATTATAGTAAGCTTCCGTGATATATAAAGTACACATGTAGTAGGAACTTTCACTTTAATAATTGTTACTTACCAGTGTTCACACACAATATTATCACCAAGCAACTGAATTTCAGAAAAGCACAAGGGAGTTATTTGTTCATGTTAAAGAGCGAGTTCTGGATTTTACGTATGACATCATCGCAATTCTGAGATGGATTCATTTAGCCCCTCTGGGTTGTAGATTCTGCACATATAAAATGGAAATCTTTGCCCTTTTCCAGATTTGAGTAATAATGAGGACTAACCCAATATGCTGTCAATAAAAATCACCAGTTATATAAATAAAACTAAGGTTTGAAACTCCATTTGAAGCTTTATTTATCAATTTATATATCTTGACTTGGGCACCATAAGATCACAAAACTATGACCTAAACTGCTGGATGTTTTGGAATGTGAGAATTTGCACTCTGTCTCTGTTACTTTTCACAACCCGTTTATTTTGACAAAAAAGTAAGCGTGAATCATAGAAAAAGGTTTGGCCATAAGCAGCTTGTCGAAGTTGATGTTCTTTGAGAATGGAGACCTGGGCTTAATGGAATCATTTCATTAAACAGGCAGATAGCATCTCATCTTGGCAAACTGTGGCTTTACTTTCACAGCTGTATCTATTTCCGGTAATTGTCATTAGAACGTGGAGTTACAGATATTGGAAGTATGTTGATGTTTCTTTGTGAAAGTCTTTTTCCTGAAGGGCAAAGCGTGCATTAAAGATGGGATTCTAGGAAAGTCATTTGAGCCGTCTTTGTTTAAACCAGGGCTCATGTGGAGAAAGATAGGATCTTAAGTGTTGAGTGTGAGCAAGAGCTAGTTACTGCTGTGGACAGTGGGAAATGCTGCCTTCATCTGCGAGAGCTCTGTCAAGGGCTTCGGGGAGAAAATAAAGAGACTAAAATTTATTGAACTTCACTCTGTTAAAGGCTCTGAATATCCTTATTTTCATATGTCATGTTGTTTAATTATTCAAGCAATGAATGTATTCTGTCACTGTAGGCAAGCGACACATGAAGCCAAATTACGATCATGGAGTCCTTTGGGGGAGTATGGAATCAGAGTTGATTGTATCATAGGAATGTTTATGTTTATGACAGTGTTTATGACAACTTCTCTGGGAAATGAATGCCTGCACACATGGATCGGAGATCTTGAGTCCTTGGGTGTGGTTTACCCCACTTCTCAGTGGATCTTGAAGAGGTACGTTTGTCTTTCAGACTTCCTCGTTTTTGTTTCTGTGGCTGACTACTCCCATTCTAACAGACATTTGCCTGGGTTTGTTTCTTTAAGATGGTTAGATCGTTTTTACTGCAAAACCTATAGCCTGAGAATCTCAGTGATGACAGCGTCAAACATTTATTTTCAAGCTCTTAGGTCAGCCATGATTGCGCTGGTCCAGGCTGAACTCAGCTGTGCCAGGATAGACATCGGGCTCCTGGTCAGTTTCATCTCTTTTCCTCCTGTCTTCAGAGGCTGTGGCTGCCTGGAGTATGCTCTTCTAATGACAAATCACAGGAACACAAAAAGGGAAGCAGAAATATGTGATCTTTCTTAAGGCCTCACCTTGGGAGCTAATCCCTCTGGCACTTCCCTCACACTCCGTTGACTAAATAAAGTCATAGGGCCAAACCCGGCATCAGTTGGGTGGGGAATTATACTCTGCCCGAATGAGGAATTAAACTGAAAAGAGCATAGATGTAAACTCTCTAAGAGAGGGAGGAGTGAAGAATTGGGAACAGTGATCCAATCTGCCATAGTGACTCTGAAGATATGTACTCTAATCCATTATGTGTTGGTTTCACAGTTGTCAAAAGACTAGTTCCTTTAGATTCTTGGGGGTGGTGAAGGAGCACTGCATCTCAGTTTTGCCTTTTGTTCTCACCTGCGGGGACGGTCAAGATTGGATCTTCTGCTTTGCCTTTGAGCATTTGCTTTGTGAGCCAAACTGACTCTCGTGCCTGCCACCAGGTAAATTAATGATGTGAAGAATTGTCTGAGAGGTCAAAAACCTGGGGAATGCCTCACTTCGCTTGATGTCAAGGTAGATGACAAATGCTATTAAATCAGAACCTTTTTCCCTTCCAGGCAAATCAACCTCATCTGTCTTTGCTAAAGTTAATTTATGAGCCATCCCAAGGCATTGGTGATATTTGGACATCTGTATTTCTGCTATGTTAGTTGCTCCCCAAAATTAAATTGTATACATACCTCTTTCACCAAATATAAAGAAGAGTGTTATCATTCAGGAAAACCATGAAATATACATATAGGGGAGTATATAAAACATACATACAGTTGAAGGCTAATTATAGAGCCTGGAGTTTTATAATTTATGAATATAGCATAATTTGTTCTATTATTATCAACATTCACATTTTTTGCAGTTTGGGACTATTTTGAATAGTGCTTCTAGAAATGTTCTTGTATCTTCTGGCAGCCTTTGTGTTTCTTTTAGGAGTTTTCCTAGGATACAAAACTAGAAGTGGATTTTCTTTTTTCTTTTTTTTTTTTTAAGATTATTTATTTGACAGAGAGAAACACAGCAGCGAGAGAGGGAACACAAGCAGGGGGAGTGAGAGAGGGAGAAGCAGGCTTCCCGCTGAGCAGAGAGCCCAATGTGGGACTCGATCCCGGGTCTCCGGGATCATGACCTGAGCTGAAGGCAGCTGCTTAACAAACTGAGCCACCCAGGTGCCCCAGAGGTGGATTTTCTGAGTCAAAGCATAGAGATGTTGAACCAGTTATGTTTCAGGCCACCATAAACATAGTGACTGAAATCACTGTTTTATTTGCTCTTCAGTTTTGTGGGTCAGCCGTTTGGGCTGGGTTCAGGTAGGCAGTTCTTTAACTGGTCTCTACTGGGCTCATTTGTGTGGCTGTAGTCACCTGACAGCTCCACTGAAATGGGATGACCCCTGGGACACCTGGCTGGCTCAGTCCGTGGAGCATGTGACTCTCAGGGTGCTGAGGTCAAGCGTCACATTGACTGTGGAGCCTACTTATTAAAAAAAATGAGATGGCCCAAGATTGCCTTATTCCTATGTTCGTAAGTGACAAACTTACAAACTGCTGACTGATGACCAGACCCTTCCTACATGTGGTCTCTCTTCCCCAAGAACTACCCTGTCTCTTCACTCAGCACTCTCATGACAGCAGAGGGGCCAAGGGTGGAAGCTTCTGGGCTTCTTGAGGTGTGGACTCAATATTCTCACACCATCACATCCACCTCACTCTACAAGCAGCCAAGTCACATTACAAAGGGGGCATGCCAACAGAAGTAGGTAGAATTTGTGGTCATGTTTTTCACCGAGACACATCCCTAAGATCCCTAAGTTTACTAGGTAATGATGAACCACTTTTCAATGTGGTTGTACTTTATTATTTTTAAGTTGTATTAATATATTTTAGAAAGAGAGAGCATGCGTGTGGGGAAGGGCAGAAGGAGAGAATCTTCGAGCAGACTGCCTGCTGAGCTCAGAGCCCCGTCAAGGGGCTCAGTCTCACAACCCATGAGATCAACCCAAAATGAAACCAAAAGTCAGATGCTCAACTAACTGAGTCACCCAGGCATCCCACAGTGTGGTTGTACTTGAAAATTTATGTACTCTGGGAGTGAATGGGAATTTGCATTGCTGCATTTCCTTCTCAACTCTTGGTAATAGTAGATTTCTAAATTTTGCTGATCTGCTAATGATTTAATAACATATTATTGTGCTTTTAATCTGTTTTTTTTTCCTAGTTAGTAACAAAGCTGAGCATCTTTTCTTATATTCATTTGCCATTTGGATTTTTTATTTTAAAGTACCTCTGTCTTCAGGTCATTTTACCTTTTTTTAAACTCAAGAAATGTCTCTTTCTGTGTATATTCTGGATATTAGTCCTTTGCCAGTCGTGACACTTGGGGATTATCTTTTCCACCTCTTCATGGTGTTTTTTGATGAATGGAAGTTCTTAATTTTAATGTTAAACTTTGTTTTTCTTGTTGGTGCTGTGTGATTTTTATAGATTTATTCACAAAAAACACTGCCTTACACTGATGCTATGAAGATAGTCTCCTTTATTACCATCTAAATGCTCTTAAGTTTCTTCATTCATGCCTCAAGTTTTTTTTAATGTATATATATAATCGGAACCAAGTTTTGTTGTATTAGTAGTTATTACAGCTGACTTTTCAGTGAGTGAAAAATCTTGTTCCTATTGAGGTGTATGGGAGTTATTATTAGCTTCTTTTCAAACTGAAAGATAGGTTATAGAGTCAGGGAAATTGAAATAAAAATATCTGCTTAAATTGCAAAACAAAAAAAGACGTGTTTATGTGTGTCCTGTGACAACAGGAACTTTTGAAAGAAACAAGTCTGTTAGAACCCAAGCCCACATGCTTCTCTCAGTCCTGTTACTTTGATAAGAACCTTTTCTTCCTTCTCTCGGGAGGCATGGCTGAGAGAGTGTGGAGGTGGAAGCTCAGTGGATTCCTTTCTTTCTTTACCGTTGTGGAGGAAAGTGAAAGTTCTTTTTCCTCTGGAGAAACTTACAAACTAGGAAATACTCTGCCACCTTTGTCATATACTTCTCTTTGCCACGGAAGGAGCGAGTCAAACAGAAATGTTATCTGGGCTTACTTTGCTCATATGAATAAATTCCTTTGAAAAACGCCCGAACAAGGGAAGTAAGTAAATAATTGCCCTGACTAGAGTGCCTTGTACAGTTGAGCTGAACTAGGTCAAGGTGAGGAGTCTTGGATTCCAGATCTTGCCACTATCGATGATGTCCAGGAAGAAGTCACCTTCATTCTCAGGGCTTCAGATTCATCAGCTGCAAAATAAGGGAGTTTAACTAAATTATCTTGAAGGTCTGTTCCATCTCTGGCAATCTTTGTTTCCATTAAGGTATTCATTTGGCTTGTTAAGGGGCAGCATATTCAAAAGTCTTACCTACAGTGGCTAATAGAATAAAGCCTTCCTTAGCATGGATGGTCGATTTGGTATGAGTGATGGTACTGATGTGATCTAAAGATGATTTTTAATAGCAACTGACATGGCATGCAATCATACATTTTTTCACATGTAAACACAAAAGTTGTTAGAACAGTTCCCCGTAAAATGAAAAAAATGGGCCTTTTGGTTATGTTATTTTTTTTAGATTCTAATAAAATATCAACCTGGTCTTATTGCTGTAAAATAAGCAAAGATTTTTTTAAATTATAAAATGACTATATACCCTTCCCCCACACATCTGTTTGTATGGATCAGAAAGATGATTTCTGAGTTCTGGCTTGTGAGTAAGATTTTTCCAGTGAGCCTCTATGAAGAGGCCTTTGGGAACTATAGAGTCTCTTTACTCTGGTAGAATGGGAAGGCCACAGAATTTGATTAGTGGATATAGACTGTCTTCCTTCATCTCCTGATTAAGGTAAGTGAGATTTGTGTGCCCATGGAAAGCTCAGGCAGTATTTACCGTTTACTCTGGAATACTTGACTAAAATGGAAATAAAGTCCTGTTTAGTGTTTGTTTTATTATTTTTAAATGCCGGTATTAGATTATTTTGATGCCATTTTATGTATGCAACCTGTAAGACACAAGGCTTTGGATAGAGACTTAATTCCTGTTTTCTTAGTCATTGGGTACTTGTGGCCTGGAAATCCAAATTTATGTCAACTGAGGCAATATGAATTTCTCATATCATAATAATTTATACAGCTGTAGTCATTTTGGGGAAGGCCTAAATTTTCTTAAGAAACACTTTTTTTAATGCAAATTTTACTCTAGGGTCTTAAAATGAAAAATATTTTTATTTACTTTAGGTTTACCAGTTTAGATATTATGCAGAAGGGTCTATTAGTAGGTCAAGGAAACACTATGATGTCACATTAAGAGAACAGATTTTGGTCTCCGATTGACCAGCTCTCTTACTAACAAGTTATTAAACTTTGGTTAATTTCTTCAAACTCAAATTTAGTGATGTCAGAATTTAGTGCAAATGAGAATCTCCCAGAGGGCTTGTTAATAAAACAGATTGCAGAGGTCACTTCCCAGAGTTTCTGATCTGCTAGGTCTAGGCTAGGCATCCAAATCTGCATTTCTTTTTTTTTTTTTTTAAGATTTTGTTTATTTGACAGAGAGAAACACAGACAGAGAGGGAACACAAGCAGGGGGAGTGAGAGAGGGAGAAGCAGGCTTCCCGCCGAGCAGGGAGCCTGATGTGGGGCCGATCCCAGGTCTCCAGGATCATGACCTGAGCCGAAGGCAGTCGCTCAACCAACTGAGCCACCCAGGTGCCCCCAAATCTGCATTTCTAATAAGTTCCCAATTGTTTCCAATGCTGCTGGTCTAACAACCATTCTTTGAGAGTCATTACAGTTGTGTCATTTTAATAATTAAACATTCTGGAGTGGTTGTGACTATTAAATAAATTGTTCTCTGTGAGGCACATCCCAAGGTACTGGATAAATAGGAAAACTTTAATATTTGTTGCCTTTTTCCTCGGTTTCCACTCTTCCTCAGTAAATAATAACAAGGTGTTCTGTGGGATATGATGGATGAATTGGGATAAGGACCTTATCTGCATGTATCCTTATAATCATGTGAGCAAAATGAGCACCTGTGACAATTAAAAATAAGGGGATCATTAGGTCATCAAACACTAAATTACTTGCTGTGATCTGAATGTATCTACCAAAATTCACATGTTGAAACCTAACCCCCAAGGTAAGATTAATGCTTTTCTCAAAGAGGCGCCAGTGAGCTCCTTTGCCACCTTCCACCACGTGGGGATACAACCAGAAGTCTCTCACCCGGAAGCAGGCCCTCACCCTAACATGCTGATACTCTGATCTCAGGCTTGTAGTCCTCAGAACTGTGAGAAATAAATTTCTGTTGCCTCTCAGCTACCCAGTCTGTAGAATTATGTTATAGCAGCCTAAATAGATTAAGACATTACTTTTTATATTAACCTGATGGCCCTCAAGGATTCCAGAAGAGGGGAGGGAGCACAGGGGTGGGGGTAGAAGGGTTGTTACTGGTCAAGGAAAGCCTCACTGAATGGGTAAAGTTCAACTAGTTCTGTAGCAGAAAGTTTTGTATTACCTGCAGGCTGGTAACCGATGATGAAGCAGCCTGGACAAGTAGGTGGAGGGGTTTACAGTGGAAGGGGTTAGCATTAGGACGGGAAAATAGAAAATGCCTTTTGAGCAGAGAGAAAAATAGGATGCACGTGCTTCTCAGGAAAGGCAAGCCCAAACAGTGTTCGTGTAGTCACACTGTGCAAATGCGATAACATTCTCTCCATATAAAGAGGCTCTTGGAGTGGTGGACACACCAGGCGGGCTTGTATTGGGGAGCAGTTGGAGTGAAGACTAGACCAACCATACAGAGGGGGCTTTTGAGCCTCTTTCTTGCGTTATGTGGTTGTTTGCCTCTGCTCCCTCATCAAAGCATGGGGCCCTGTCCTTAACTTCCCAGCCTTTGGATCATCTTGTAGCTTTCACAGATGGGTGAGTGTGCACCAAATGTGGGCTGTATGGAATAAGACTTGAAAAATCTTGGTGGTGATTGGTTATGGGGAAGAAAGGAGCAATTCTCTTCACAGGTTGTCTGTGTGATAAGTAAAATGAGAGCTCTAATGAGCATGGATTCAAGGTTAATGGTAAGTGTCAACAGATTTGGATGGACAGCTGTTTAGGGATACAATTTTATGGTTGTGGCATTGATATAATGTTTTGGCATACAAATAGAAATGGTCGGAGATTGCAGCCCAGGGGAAGTATGAGGCTGGGGGGATGTGACTGTCATAGAAATTTGGAATCATAGCTTAGGAAGGACTCAGTTTTATTCTGGTTTCTTGCCTAATTAAGGAATTGCCTCTGTGCCCTTACTACTAGAAGTGTGGTTTTTAGACCATCAGCACTGACCTTGTGTGGGAGCTTGGGAATTTGTATAGATATTAAGTTAAACTAGCGTTGCCTATATACCATGCTGGGACCTGCTGTTTGCTTCTAGTGAAGTAGTGCTTATTAGCTCATAAGTTAACACATTTGGTTTGGACGCTTCAGGTTGTAATAGTTTAGACCTGGACATGCTCTGGTTCTCAACCTTGGCTACATTCTGGAAACAGCTGGCAAGTTTAAAAAATATACATTGATACCTACCCAGCACACTCACTAGAATGACTAAAATTAAAAAAGACCTGACAATACCAAGTGTTGGTAAAGTTCTGGGGCAGCAGGAACTCCTAGAGATGGTTGGCAAAACTATAAAAACACAACCCACTTTGGAAAGCTGTTCGGTTTCTTATGAAGTTGAACACGTGCACATTTGTTAGGTGCCATAGTACTTCAACTCCTATTTATCCAAGGAAAATGAAAGGATATGTCCACAGAAAAATACTTGCTCAAGAATGTTCATAGCACCCTGAAGGGGAGTAAAATATACCACCTGAAGATAGTCCTCTTTGGCATAAGAATTATTTAAAAAACAGCAGATAACAGGCAAAGCTCTGAAACCCAGGTAGAAGTTCTTCTTTTGTAAGAAACATTTACATTTATAAGGGAAATCTCCATTTTAAGGCTGTCTCCTTTTCTCTGTGCTAGGAAGAGGATGATGATCAAATATCTGGAGAAGCAAGCAATTTAAATCTGCATAGTAACTTTATCCTGTTGATTGTGCTTTCCCTGACATTCCTCCCCTCTCCGGCAGCATCTTCTTTTGTTTTTAGCTGGAAATGGCATTTAAGGAGGTGGCTTGGGCTATTGCAAGGACTTATTCAATTTTCCCATGTCTTTCCCATGTATATAGGAGGCAGACATGTTACTAAACTTACTTTCATTTCTCACCTGTTAATCTTCTTCTTTTAATTAGAGGGTAGGTATCAACCAAGAACACGGAAGGGTAGAGAGTTTTCTCCCCCATGATCCTTATTTATAACCCCAAACTGAAGACAGCTCAGAAGTCCAACAATAGAATAATGACTTTTTATTTTATTTTATTTTTATTTATTTATTTATTAAAAAAAAATTTTTTTTTTAAGACTTCATTCATGTGACAGTGAGAAACACAGCCGGAGAGGGAACACAAGCAAGGGGAGTGAGAGAGGGAGAAGCAGGCCTCCCACCGAGCAGGGAGCCCGACGTGGGACCTGATCCCCGGACTCGGGGACCATGACCTGAGCCGAAGGCAGTTGCCCAACCAACTGAGCCACCCAGGCGCCCCAGAATAATGACTTTTTAGAAACGAAGCTATATTCATACAAGGGATTACCAGTCAGTAATAAAAAGAAACAAACTTCTAGTATATGGTGTATGGTAGGTGGACCTTGAAAGGTGTTAAGTGAGGGAAGCCAGGCAATAAGGTGTGTATTATGTGATTCTATTCATACGAAGGTCTAGAATGGGCAAAATTAATTCATGGTGGTTGTCTGGGTCCGTGGTCAAAGGAATGAGGCTGATACAAAAGCGAAAGTCAAGGAAAGCTTTATTTTGCACCAAGCATCGAGAATCATACTGATCGGTCAGGGCCGTCTCTATGGAGAGAGAGTGACTCCGCCTAGTCTCACAGGCTAGTTTTTAATAGAGCAAAAACCACAAACTGACTGCAGTCATGTAACTGCCTAGAGTTAATTTGCATCTCCATTATTCAGGATCCAGGAGGTTAAGGGGATTACCTGTGTGCTTTTTACTGATTGGGTGCTCCCACCTGGTCTATTTTCCTAAGTGTTGATACCAGGAACTGACCGCCCATTCTTCCTGTAACTGCTTCTTGTTTGGACGTAAACAACAAGATGGTGGCTTGGACAAAATTGAGTCGCTCTGGCTAAGTAGGTCCTTGCAGTGGTAAAAATCAAAAACACTGGTTACTTATCAGAGGGGGTGGGGTGACAAACTGATTGTATGGGAACTTGAGAGAATTTTATAGGGTGCCAGAAACTTTCTACATTGTGGTAAGGAGTTGAGTTACAAAGGGCTATACATATGCCAAATAAATGATATCAAAGATTTGTACATTACGAAGAAAAGAAAAATGAACAAATTTGAATGCTTGTGTCCCACCTCAGATTCTGATTTAACTGATCTGTGGTGTGCCATGGGCATAAGAATCTTAAAATCTTACCAGGTGATTTTAATGGTGACTTTTAATGGGCAACCGTGTTTGAACCCCTGGTCTAGGGGCTTTGGAGAGGGACAATGCCTGGCCCTAGGGGTAGGGAAAGAAAGCCAAGGGCACAAAGGAGATGGGGAAAGAAGAACAGGAAAACACTAAGAAAACCAAGGGAGGGGAAATTTCAAGGGAAAGACTGAACAAAGACATACTGCAGAAGACAGAATAAAAATGAAGCAAATAGTCTATTCTCAAGGTGATTTATATGGGGGAGAGAAAGCGTATTACACTGTAAATGAAGAAATTAGTAGTAAGCAAAAGAGAAGGATTAACATAAACTGGAGTGATTTTGTTTTTTAGGATTTGATTTATTTGAGAGAGAGAGAGAGAGAGAGAGAGAGAGAGAGAGAGAGAACAAGCAGGGGAAGTGGGAGAGGGAGAAGCAGGCTTCCCGCTGAGCAGAGAGCCTGATGTGGGACTCAATCCTGGGACTTTGGGATCATGACCTGAGCTGAAGGCAAATGCTTAATGACAGAGCCACCCAGGTGCCCCAAACTGGAGTGATTTTATTTTATGTTTATGTTTATTTTTAAAAAAGATCTTATTTATTTGACAGGAACCAAGCAGGGGGAGTGAGAGAGGGAGAAGCAGGCCTCCTGCCGAGCAGGGAGCCCGATGTTGATCCCAGGACTCTGGGATCATGACCTGAGCCAAAGGCAGATGCCCAATGACTGAGCCACTCAGGCTTCCCTCGAGTGATTTTAAACATGTGTGCCTATAAAATCTCAAATCTGGTTTACTTTTAACCTCACCTGAGTCACAAAATAGTCCTATGAAATTCTCATGTCCTAACACTGTTCATTTGGCTGAGCTTGATTCCTGAAGGATGGTTCCCCCCTCCTCAGGGGAACCCTCAGCATAGACTCCCTCTTGGGAGGATTTCAGGAGTTAAAGAACAAAAATTCAACTGAGTACATTTGAAGATCTAATGAGCTTTATTAAGTGATTTGTGAAAATTGGCTTCTCATCCAGCAAGTAGAAGGGAGTTCCTGGGTGTTGTAGAAAAATGGAAGATTTTTTTTTTCTATGTAGAAAGCATCTCACCTGTGTTTTCTCTCTCTCTCTCTCTCTCTCTCTCTCTCTCTCTCTTTTTCTAGAGTGGAAGATTTTTACATGAAGGAGGGTAGGGCAAGAGGTTATTAGCAAAAGAAAAGAAAGGATTACTTCAGGGAGATCACTTTGCCTTTGGAAAAAGCCTGGGTCTTAACAAGCAGGTTTCCTGTCTTTCTTTTGTTGGGGGGAGGGGACTGTGGAGAGGGCCCAGGTGACAGAATACTTCACTGATGGGGATGACTTGTGCCTGACTCTAAGACTACCATTTCTGTGGGAGGTTGAAAGTGCATTTAGCTTAAGTATTAAGACCTGTGGTAACTTGGCCAAATTGCCTCCATTTTGGGGCTCTGGTTTTCTCTTTAATGCAGGGGAAGTTTTGAATATTATTGATGCCATTATCCAAGCACTGAATGTGTTTGTTCTAAGGCAGTTTCCAACTGTAAGATGATCTCGTAGTCAGAACCCTTGGAAGAGAGTTACTCTATAAAGATTTTGGAAGGTTTTATAATGAACTCTCCTGTCATTTCTAAATAACATTGTAAATATTGGCTTCTGTCAACCTTTAACCGCACACTCTTACATCATGTGTCAGAGCTAAGTATTATTTTACCCATGGCCTTTCTGGGAAATGACACAAAAATCTTGTCCGGCTTCTGTTTTGTGGTGAAAACCTCTCAAATGGAAATAAGAGCTGGAGAATCGAACACCACCAGGACAAATAGGAATGAGAGGAAGAGCTTGGCGCTGTCAGGGAGCATGAATTCATGTCCCCTCGGAGGTACTTCCAGGTGGACTAAGAAGCAAATTGGCCTGAGACACATTAACAAGAGAAAATCAAATTCAATAGGCATATGTGCAGGGAATCCACACAGACATGGAAATTCCAGAGTCAGCCAAAATGAGGTCTGTATGTCATTCCGAACTAAGGAGAAAGGGGGTAGGGGCCTGGGACTTCAGAGAAAAGGAAGGCACTTCACGTGCCATAAGAAGAGCAAAGGTTTGGAGGTTAGATGTTTGCCCTGCCATACACATGGGTCACTCAGGTAAAACTTACTTCTGGTAATAACCCTTATTCTGGGAAAGATTCCCAATTCAGATTGTTCTGTGTGGTTAAGGGAGGGACAAAAGTTTCTCTTGAGCCCACAGGCTCTCAAATCACAATAAATCCACACACCAAAGTGGCGCGGTTTGGGGGAGCCTCTCTTGAAACCCTTCAGAGCCTTAAGCTTGTTGCTACTGTAGGGGTGGGTAAGTTTTCCTTTTTGCCCTTCTAGGTTCTTTGACTGGTTTAATAATTAAATTGACGTAAGACAGATCAACGGGAAGAAACAAATAGAAGTTTAAGAACACGTATACCTCTTACATACCTGGGAGACTCAGAAGAAGTCAGTAAGTCTGGGGAAGTGGCCCAAGTCACCACCTTAAAGACCCCCTTTAGCTAAAGATGTTGGGGTGGGGAGTCATTTATGAGAAGCTGCCAGAAGAAACAGGGCAGGCAAGGGTAAGCTTGTTAGGCAGATATAAGTCCTTGCCTTCCCAGTGAATGACTTTGTAGAGATTTGGTCCTCTTTTTCTTCCTGTCACAGACAGGGAAACCTCCTTAGAAATGAAGGTTTCCCTTATAAAAGTGCAGGTGTCTCACAAAAGGGTCACTTCAGCTTGGTTTTCAGAGCTTTGCTGGCGTCTGCCATTTATTACCAATAATCAGCCTAAAATAATACTTCTGCCAAGGAGACATACTTTGGGGTGACAGATTTTGCTACCCCATACTACACTTGTCTCTTAGCTAATCCAGAGCCCCTTAAATTAGATGCAGGTGGTGAACCCTGAAAATCTCAAGCAGGATTTTCTGCGGAGGCTCTTTGACCCCAGCATGAGGGAAATCTGTAATGGATACTTCTGGAGAGCAGTCCCCTGTGCTCATACTTCTGTTGTTTCTGTGCACTGAGATTGATCTGGGTCCTCCGATAGAAAGAAGGATCACGCAGCTCATATATTATGAATTAGTCTTTCAAATTCAATGTTCAGTCTCAGAGAAACAGATAGCTGCTCATCAGCGTCCTCTCCTGAAGGCATCACCGCAAAGGGCACAGAAACATTTGGACAGACTGTGCCCTCTCCGATGGTTTTACCCGAGCCACATCACTCTTGCTCCGACAGTTAACGCAGCAGGCGGTGCAGAGTAATGAGCTCTGTTCGATGTCCCTGAAGTTGATCTCCAGCACACCAGTTACATGAGCAAGCTGGTATGTCTGGAGACAGCAGAGCAGAATGACAATAAGCAGACCTTAAAGAAATTTGCTTGCTTGACAGTGACGGATGAAGGTACTGCCACCTCCGGCAGAATGATGGGCTGGGAAGTAATATTAGCCTGAAAGGTTTGGCTTTTAGAAGTCTGTAAAGTGGGGTTTTCATATAGGGAGGAGACATTCTGGTGCACAGCATCCCGGATTGCCTGGTGTACCTCTCTGTCCCCTTGCCCCAGGGCTCTCCAGTCTGCCCTGCCTCCTTGTCCCTGACCCTGCAGCTACTAGAAGAGCTTGGCCAATTTGGTTTATGGCCTGTCTCTTATTTACTTGACAGCCATAGCCTTTCAGTAAATAATAATAGGCTCAAAATGCAGAAATATTTAAAGAGGATCCAAATAGTGAAGGCTTAGACATTTTACAAATGAGAAGGAAGTGAGAAGGGAAAAGCTGCTGGCTCAGAGCTGTGACTAGAAAATTTTAGATTTTGCTTGCTTGCTTGCCTATTTATTTATTCATCATTCATTCATTCATTCATTCATTCAGATGTGGGAAGGGAATTTCAGGTTATTTGGTGCCTAATGAAATCTAATACTGGTCTGGGGGTCAGCTTATGTGCAGATGGTGTTCATGGTTTTTGTTAGTTGTCATTCTTTGTTCATTTATTGGATTCTGTTTCCTAAAGGCAGAAAGCAAGTGTGATCCTAGTTTATTTTGGAATCCAAGTTACGACAGAGAGAGGTACGAGGAGAAAAGTAACCGGGAGGATTGAAGTTAGATGACCTTGGGAAAGCCACATACCTCTTGGTTTGTCACTTGTTCATCTTAAAAATATTTTTGCTCCTCACTTTTGAGTCACAGGGACCATACATGTTGCATAATAGGAAGCAGTCCTTGGACTTCTAAAATTAACTATAAATCACGCAAAAGGCATTTATTTTCAGATGTGTGATTGGATTGCGGTTAATGTTTGTTCATGGTCTAAGAGGTATCATCATAGTGGTATAAGAATTTTGATTAATTCTCATTTAGTAGGATTTATCTTCATTAGCTTTTCTCATTGTTGTTGTTTTCTGCATCACTGTCTTCCTCTGGCAGGGCAGCCTTTCCCTCTACCTAAAGCCCAAGATATGTAGCATTCCCCCCTTGGAGCTTTTCCTAATGACTGTAGCCCAAAGTTACTTTTTCCTCTTAGCTGCTACATAACTTAGAAATGCTGCCTCCCCCTGACACCCTGGTTATTCTACCCCATGAATACTTACCTGTTTGAACGATACCACTGTACTCTTGGCTCTTTGATGATGGCAGGCTTGAATTTGTAGTTTCTGTTGCTAACACAGAACTCACATAGATGCATCTGACCTGTTGTGTTCGGATTCCAGATCCCTGCCTGGAGTCTTCAAATCCCACGGTGGTGGTAGGGAGGATTTGCTGCTTCCCTTCAAGGTCCTTCTAGGTGGACTAAGAATCAAATGGATAGATTAACAGAACATCAAACTTAGTTGTATATGTTTGGGGGAGTCCTCAGAGTCATGAAGTTCCAAAGACAGTGAGGTCACCTGAGCTTTATAAGAGCTCAGGAGAGGAGTTGGAGTCTGTGGATACAGAGGGGAGAAACACCTTTAGCAGGAAGGTGAGAGAAGATGGAAAACAAAAGTTGCTCTATTATGTAGGTAAGATTCTTGGGTAAAGAGGAATCTGTTTTGTTTAAGATTTATTTATTTTAGAGAGCATGAGCGGGGGGAGGGGCAGAAGGAGAGGGAGAAGGAGACTCCCTGCTGAGGTCAGAGCCCCATGTGGGACTCTGTGCAGGGCTCCACCTGGGGCTCCATCCCAGGACCCTGACATTATGACCTGAGCTGAAACCAAGAGCAGGATACTCAACTGAATAGGCACCATAAGAGGAAGTCATTTTAATAGACATCTTCCTTTTCAAGGTCCTGGGATCAAGCCCTGCGTCAGGCTTCGTGCTCAGCGTGGAGTCTGCTTGTCCCTCCCCCTCTGCTCTTCCCCCTGTTGGTATGTACGTGTATTCTCTCTCTCCCTCCCTCGCCCCACCCAAATAAATAAATGAATGAACACATGCATGCATGCTGTCTTCCTGGTATAAACCAGTAGTTGAGGGATGGTAAAGAGCTTTTCCTAAATCTGATGGGTTTTGTTTGGTTTAACTCTAGTGTACATGCCGAAGTGGCCCATCTTGGGATAACCCGCCCTTGGTCCATTCAGTGGGAACAGAAGTAATAAAATTAGAGGCTTTGTTCGGTATAGGGGAGAAAACTTTCTCCTTTCCTTCCAGGGTCTTTGGTCCACTAGTTAAATGACATAAAGCAGATGAACAGGAGAAAAAAATACTAGTTCATAGGAATGACATAAATCAGATGAACAGGAGAAAAAAAAACACTAGTTCATAGTTCAGATGAACAGGAGAAAAAAAAAAACAGTAGTTCAAAGATAGGATGCTCCCCAACAGCCAGGCACATGAGGCTTATATGTCATGATGAACTAAGGAGAAGGGCTTAGAGGTTTAGGACTTGAAATAGGAAGAAGACAATTCAAAGGAAGATGGAAGAGCAAATATTTAGCAAACAAATGTTTGCCATGCTATGTAGGTAAGTCTTTCTGATAGAAAAAATTGTCTGTGGTAATAGCTCTCTTCCTGGTACAGGCCCCCTATCTAAGTTCCTTTAAGCAACTAAGGGAGAGGTAAAAAGCTCTTCCATAGTCTTGTGGTCCCTCATTGTCCTCAGATCAAAATAATCCACATACCAAAGCGGCACATTCTGGGGCAGCGTGTCCTGAACCCATCACTGGAAAGAGTAGAGAGTTACATTGATAAACAAAGGAAAAATCCTTAAAGGTCTGTACTGGACATACAAATTACTGAATTTTTTTAAAGATTGTATTTATTGATTTGAGAGAGCGTGATTTGGGGGGAACAGAGGCAAAAGGAGAAACAGACCTCCCGTTGAGCAGGGAGCCCAATGCAGAGCTTGATCCCAGGGCCCTGAGATCATGACCTGAGTCAAAGGCAGATGCTTAACCAACTGAGCCACCCAGGCGCCTGCAAACTATTGAATTCTTGAGATGGTGTCCTCATCAATAAACCAGTTTTGTGGCAAAGTGGGCTCTTTGATTAGATTTTGTTTCTTTTGCTTTATGAAAATGTTCACCAACAAATAATGAATGAATGAATGTAATGTGCCTTCAGCAACTTGATGGAATTCTGTCATGAATTTCATGGAAATTGTGGAGATGTGGAAATAGGGACATATTTGTCTTTCTGTTTTCTTTAGCTTATAAATGATCTTAATACTATTATCATGATTATACAACTGTATGGAGGATAAGGAAATAATATATTACCAAAAAAAATGAAGAACCTTGTTAGCTTAAAAAAATGACAGCTTTCTTGGCATGTTATTACCATAAGGGTACATATGACTGTGGATAGGCTTTCGAGTGGTCTCATTTTCCCCTCGGTAGTGGTGCTGATGTATCTTGGGCATTTCAGATGTTCTAACTGCTTTTGGGATAGCCTCTGTTCATATGCATTGATGTCAATACTGAAGAACTTTCCTTTAGCCCTTCAGTGTCCTCTCTTATATCTATTTTATTATTCTCAAAGTGAAAATACTTCCTCAAGCTAGTTTTGAACATTGCACTACTTAGTTATTACTGTTGCTCCAGAACTTCGTGCTTAAAATGAAAATCATGTATTATTTCCTTTGAGTCTGTGATTCAGATCAGAGGTTGGCTGATCTGCGCTGGGATCTGCCGAGTGGTTCTGCTGGTCTCTTCAGGGTTCACTCGTGTGTGTGTGTGTGTGTGTGTGTGTGTGTGTGTGTGTGTGGCCAAGGCTGGGAGTTGGCCAGCCCAGGCTGAGTTTGGCTGATGGTGCTCTGATCTGCATGTCTGTAGTTCTTGAGGGGGTTCAGGGCAGGCCACCCAGAACATGCCATATCAGAAAGACTTATCTGCATGGCATGACAAACAACAGTTTATCAAACGTTTGTTCTTGTCATCTTGCTTTGAACTATCTTCTCAGACCTCTGTCCCCCTTTTCTTAGCTCGGAATGGTATATAAGCCTCAGTTGCCTTACTGCAGAGAAGTCTCATGTCTTTGTAGGGTCCCATACACACATAATTGAATTTGTTTTTCTCCTTTTAATCTGTCTCATTTCAGTGTAATGTGGAAGGGAAGAGGGAAAAATTTTCTGCCCCAGCATCTTTCTCTTGGCAGTGCAAAAGTTCAGTTGCAAACCTACTTCCTAAGTACTTTTCCGAGTGTCTGCTTGTGTCACCTCTGCAAACACCCTGATGTCAAAATAAATCAAATGCCTGAACCGAGAATCAAGTAGCAGGGGGATAGTCTCCACTTCCTCATGAGAGGAACTGCAGAGTCACCTGGCAAAAGACGGGGGTATGGGGAGGGGTGAAGAAGGATTTATGACAAATTTTTGTTTGATCATCTCTGTTCCTGGTTTACAGCTTCTAAATCTCTTGTAGTTTACTAAACCATAAGAGAAATGGGCGAATCTTTTGTTAAAATATTTGGTCTTTTGTCCTCAAATAGTTCCAGATCCTGAAATAGCCCCAGGGCGATAAAGGTGGAAAGAGGTTCTTCTTAGTCATTACAAGCCTCTTTGAACCTCACCTTTCCTGAATTTATGTTAATGATGGGACTTTTGGAAAGCCTCTAAGGGCGGGAGGCTGGTTACCAGGAGACCGAGCCAAGTCTCCTTGGAAGAGGATTGGAACTTTGAGTCCCACACCTGACCACTGGAGAAGAGGAGGGTTTGGAAGTTGAACTGGTCATCAATGGCAGATGATGTAATCGGTTCTGTGTATATACTAAAACCTTTGTAAAAACCCAGGTAGGCACTGTTTGAAGAGCTTCCAGGTTGGTGAACAAGAACGCATTTATATGCTGGGAGAGTGGTAGACCCTACTTTCCACGGAGACAGAAGCTCCTGTGCTTGGGACCGTATAGAGCTCTTCGCCTGGCTTTTTATTCAGATCCTTTGTAATGAAATCTGCCTGTGTTTTTCTTCTTGTGAAAGGATGAAGACAGACACTACTTCTTGAAACGAATGGGTTACAGACCTTTTTTTTTTTTTTTTTTTTTTCCTCAGTGAGATGTTAAATGCCCAGGGTATCTATAAACTTGTGTTTCAACAAATCATCTTTCTCCTTCACTCCAGGATGGCTTAGGAAAATAATAAACACTTGTGTGGCTGCCAGTGGTCATCTGATCATTTATGAACAGTGATTGAGGAAAACAAATGATTTCTTCCATTAAACTCCTAGAGAATTTTAGGCAGTTGGAGATAACTGGCATTTTTTCCACACGTTAAAGAGGGAGTTTTTAGCAGTGTGTAAAAGAAAGCTTACTTTACTCATGATACTTAAAAAGATGTAAGAAATGGTAGCCCAGACAAACATAAAGAGAAAGCAAAGGACAAAGCAGGAGGTGCCGTTCTGTAAAAACGACTTTGAGGGCGCCTGGGGGGCTCAGTGGGTTAAAGCCTCTGCCTTCGGCTCAGGTCATGATCTCAGGGTCCTGGGATCGAGGCCCGCATCGGGCTCTCTGCTCAGCGGGGAGCCTGCTTCCTCCTCTCTCTCTGCCTACTTGTGATCTCTCTCTCTGTCAAATAAATAAGTAAAATCTTTAAAAACAAAATGACTTGAGACAAAGCTGTCTGCTCACCTTGAGTGGAAAGCACTATGAAAATTGTCACAGTTCTTAAATTCCATCCAGCTCTACATAAGCGATTATGTCGCTGCCCTTCCTTTTCAGTAGTTGTTACGAAGTTAGTCTCACCCAATTGAATTTTTATTATTATTTTGTCCCTGTCCTCGACTTCTACCAAGGAATTCTTTTCCCCTCCTTCCATCGCATCAATTTTTCCCCTAGCACATTTTGTTCTAGGCAAATGGTTTATGGCATTATCACTGGGTTCTTTCATGCTAAATTGGAAAGTATTGTGTACTGATTCATCTCCTTTGTCTTGTCGAACACTTCACTCATCTTGACATTTGCAGAATGCTTCAAAGGTGTGTCTTCTGTTAGTAATACTAATTGGATTTGTTCTTAGGATTTTTCAAGAGTTTGAATAGGATGCAGAAAATTACTAGACTATCTGATTTTGGCATTTGTTAGCCGAATCAGGAATTGTCAACAACCTTGGCTTTTTGTTCTATTCAGTGGAGAGAGAAAAGCACTCTGAAAGTAATACCCACTTAATTTCTTCAGAACAGTCATGAATTGACAGTGTGTGCAGTGTTGGCTTTGATTACCCTGCATCTCTGAAGTGTACATGCTAGGCTTGTGCACCAAGTTGTTCAGGCTTCTCTTGATCCCTCCCTCCACCTCAGCTTGTACCTCCTCATAAAGCAGCATTTAAATTAGAGCAGCAGTCTAAAGAAATACTTGTTAGGTATTTATAAAATGTCCTTAAAAGCAAAACAGCCAGTTATTTTACCATCAAAATAGTTTGATTCAGAAACAGCCCAGCATTGGCACTTTGGGATGTGGGAGCTATAGGAAACTGTAAGCAAGCCTGGAGATCAAAGGAAAGAAACATTATAAAGAACAAAAACAAGTTGGGAGGGGAGGGACTTCTTTGAGTAGAAAGCCCTTGGAGGAAAGCAAGAATTCAGGGTGGAAATGGTTATTTTTTGTTGGCTGAGTTGAGTTTTCTTGTTGGTTGAGCTTGTTGCTGGACAAGGAGAAATTATTCTTCCTGCTGGAATAGTAACGCAGGTTTTTTTCTTACTGGGGTCTGTAATCCAGGAGGAGTTGTAGGGGGTGAGAGCTCTCCCTTCTCCACTCTTGCATCTATTTTAATAAGATGTTCTTGATTCAGTTTCTCAGCCATACTGTTTTATCAAAAAATCGGAAAGAACTTACAAAATCATCAGTAGGAAAAGAAACATTATGTTAGAGTCATCCAGTGAACCCTGGACATTGAGAAAAAAGAAAGTTGCAAAGGGAGGCACACATTGTTCCTGCTCTGCAACGTTGAGTTCTTCTCTCTGATGGGCCACATGCCAGGATTTTATTTCCCTCTTCCCTTGAGGGTAGCTGTGGTGCCTATGCTTAGGCTAATAAAACATGAGCAGCAGTGATGCCCGTCACTTCGGGGAAGCACTTACCTGCTGCTCGTTGTTGTGGGACTTTCTTTGCCTCCTGTGTTGGTGATCGGAGGCACCTCATGGGGGCAACTCACCTGAGGAGTCGCCTAGACCTACAGCAGAGGTGGGGTATGTGAGAAGGAACCTTTATTGTTTCAAGCCCCCGAGATTGTTCTACTGAGAGTTTGCGAGGATGGATGTTCATCCAGCAGGTTCGCTGATTGAGAATGTTAGAGTCCTGGTGTTTCCAGGCTGCCTAGTCTCCATCACTGGGTAGATCCTCAGGCAGGGAAACAGAGAAGCTTGGGTGGCTTAAGTGAGAAGCTGTCAATGTTCTTACGAATCATCTGCCACAGCTCTGGCTGGAATCAAGAGGTGGACCCAGGGAACATGGAGTAGCCTTGGCTACGGGGTCACGTCGTCCGGTCTATGCACACGTGGTAGTTACTAGAAGCTACAGACACTTCGTTTTGTTACACTTTTGGGGGGAGGGGCAGTAATTATTGTATCTTGGAAATGTCAAGGAAGAATGTCAGGTGAACATGAAGAAACCAAGTTGTGGAAGGGAACGAGAAGAGAGAAAATCACAGAAAAGACTGTGAGGACTCCCAACAATGGTGATGGGAGAAAAGAGCAGCTGGTGGGAGCGTGTTGGTTCTCATTTCCTTCGTATAGTTAGCCCCCCCCCCCCATTAAGAGATGAGCTGTTTCTTGGGCACTTACCCTGCATTTCTGTGTCGGTGACTTCAGGAGAATTAAAACAATTTGTTTGGGGCCTCCAGCCTCAGAGAAGTTGCTGTAGATTGAATAATGAAGCAAAACAGATGGGCATTGCTTGCAAGCAAGTTAGACTTTATCCCAAATCATTGGAGCTGGATATCTTTTGGACTTCATAATTTTTAGGATTTAGAAAAACAATATGGTTCAGGTCTTTTATATTATCCAACACCCTAGGAAAGTCTGGGATCATACCATGTGATCAGATGCATTTATGCAGTAAAATATAGGAATGTTGACACTAAGTAGGATAAATAGAGATTGTAATTAGACTTTTGTAAGTTTAGACTGCATTTTGCTGACAGATGAGTTCAGGTTGGTGAAAGTTTGGCAGTAGAGCTTTAAGAGAACATTTGTTCTCAGGGCTTAATGGATTTTACAGTTGGATGAGGAAAAGTAGACCTGTATTAAACTACTCTTTAAAGTTGCTACAGGGAATAAATGAACTGGGAACTATAGTGTGGTGACTAGTCTCGAAGATAACCCTCAATGCTTCTCATCTTCACAATGAATAAGGCTGGTCTGTCTATCCAAGACTGTATTGAAGGAATGACCCAGTGTGACTTCTAAGTCACAAGAGACATACCTGACTTTCACCTTGCCCCTTCTCCTGGACCACTAGTTCCGGGGAAGCCAGCTGCCCTATCATGAGGACGCTTAAACCATCAGGCGTGTGAGTGAGCAGGCCTTCAAATGACAACAGCCCTGGCCAGCATCCTCGTGAAAGACCACCTAGCTGTAACGTAATAAAATAAAGTGTTTTAAACTCTTAGAAGTGTTTTATACAGCCATAGAAAACGAATAGAGATTTTGATAACCGTTTGTGCAGTGCTATCATAACAAAAACCTGCAAAGTGGGAGTGGCTTTAGAAGTAGGCTAGGGGTAAAGAAGCTGGTGGGACTCAGAAGGAGTGTTCCGGAAATCTAGGTGTGCGAGTCAAGTACCAGAGAAGCAGATCCTTCCAGCCCCAGTCAGGCTTTAGGTGACTGCAGAGCCGGCTAATGGCCTGACTACAGCCAACCTCAGGACAGACTTGCAGACAGAAACCACCCAGCTGAGACATGTCTGAATTCCTGACCCACAGAAACTATGTGCAATGACACAGGCATATCTTGGACCCATTGAAAGTTCAGTGAAAGATTGCCACAAAAAACCCCAGATACTGCAATAAAGCAAGTCCGATGAAATTGTTGATTTCCCAGTGCCTGCGGAAGTTATGTTTACCCTATAATGTAGTCCGGGTGTGTAGTAACATGATGGCTAAAAACACATTTTCATTAGAAAATGCTTGATTGCTAAAAAATGGTAGCCATCGTCTGACGTTTCAGTGAAGTCATAATTGCTGATTACTGAGCACCGTAACAAATAGAAGAGTGAAAAAGTTTGAAATAGCGTGACGATGAACAGAATGGGATATAGAGACACGAAGTGAGCAAACATGGTTGCAGAAATGGTGCCCACAAACTTGCCTGATGCAAGTTTGCCATAAACCTTTCTTTTCCCTCCCTTCCCCCTTCCCCTGCCCTCTCCCCTCCCCTTTCCCCTTTTCTTTTCTCCCCTCCCTTTCTACCTCCCCTTTCTTCAACATTAACTTTCAACATGGAAAAATGCATTATCTGTGAAGTGCAGTAAAGCGAGGTCTGCCCAGAGATGTTTATTGCTATTTTCACTGGCAAAGTCTTGGGAAAGTTACACAACAGTAAATGACTAATGTATACAATAATAAATAAGACAAGGTAAATAAGCTGTTGCTTAGAGGTCATAGATTTTGTGGTTATTCTCTATGAGCCATAAATTACTGCTAATAAATTTTTGCTTTCTGTTGAGAAAATATTTGCCAGGCTTGCTTTCAATGTGCATAGTTTTATAAAACTCAGATTTACTGTTTATAGTGTTTTGATTAAAAATTATTAAAGCTCATTCTCCTATCAGTGATGTGAGAATTAGCCTCCAAAACCTGATCTCTGTGTTTAAGAGAGAGCTACTCTGTTTTCATAGTGACTTTTTATTTCTCTTCAAGATCAGAAATGGAAAAAGCTAAAGTAAACAAAGAATACATCGGTATTCTCAGGACTAGAATGAGGAAAAATCTTGTTGAGCAATTAGGTAATTAATTATCTCAGTCAGCTCCTCCATTCCTAATAGAAAGCCCATGCCATTCAAGAGGTTTCTTGATTATCCTCCCCCCCCAGGTGTTCCCAAATTCTAGGAACTTTTAAAAAAAATTTAAATTCAATTAATTACATAGAGTGTATTTGTAGTTTCAGTGGTAGAGTTCAGTGATTCTGCACTGCCACGTATTTACCCAAAGGGTACTACGGTTTTTCAGGGTTAGGATTCTAGCGGGTATGCCGAGATGCCAGAAGAGGAGGAGCCAGCAAAAATTTTCTGTGAAGGGCTACAGAATTCGTTTTTTGTTTTTTGTTTTTGTTTGTTTTTTTTTAAGCTTCCTGGCTGCCTGGCATATATATATTGCAGCTACCCTGTTTTGCTACTCTAGTGAACCAGGGGCAGTAGGTGACATGCAAACGGATGAGCATCGCCATGGTCCAGTAAAACTGTTTCTACAAGCAGAAGGCAGGCTGCATTTTACCCATGGGTTTTAGTTTGACACCCGCACAGCATACTTAAAAATTTCTAACACAGGACACTTAATAGTTCTTTCTACCTGGTTAATTCCAAAAGCTGCTTTATATGAATTCTGTGATAAATTTAGGGGTACAGTGATTATGTCCTGTGCATAATGGTAAAAGTTTGCAGAATGCGTTAGAAGGAATAACTATAGAGGGGCAGGCTTCATACGTGAAGCAGATAAAGTGATGGTAGATACTTAACAAGAAGACTGCTTCACGTTCTTGTATTTATCCTGTAGTTAAAAGGATAATTTCTCAGGCTAGACTTTTAGGGCCTTTAACTTAGATCATGAAATATCTTTGACCTTCTTTAGTTTTAAGTTCTTTTTAAGATTTATCTATTTATTTGAGAAAGAGAGCAAGAGTGCATGTGAGTGGGGGTAGGGGCAGAGGGGGAGAATCTTTAAGCAGACTCCTCCCTGAGTGCGCAGCCTGACGCAAGGCTCGATCCTGCGACCCATGAGATCATGACCTGGGCCGAAATCAAGAGTCGGACACTCTACCGACTGAGCCACCCAGGCACCCCTTACCTTTTCAAAATCCGGTAAGCTTAGACTTAGGATTGTTTTTGCTTCTGTAAAGAGCATTATTGGCTAAGCTACAAGTTAGTTGAAGAAAATACCTCGTATCTAAGGAAATGATAGTTTTTTATGTTCATATAACCTCTTTGAAGTTCACAAAGTGATTTCACATAGAAGGCTTCATTCGTTCCTCTAAATAAGCAAAGAAGAAAGCTAAAAATCTGAAACACTAAGACACTGTATTTTTCTATCCCCTTCCCCCATTAGGGGGTTAGAAATTTGGATAAACTAAATAGAGAAAAAGAATAAAAACTGCCCACGCCCCACTGTTTCCATTTGCTGAGGAGAATTTATAGTAACACTGGTGCTTTCTAGCTCAAAAGCAGAAGAGGGTCTGCTTAGAGCGGAGCCATTGAGGCTCTGACCTGTCATTCCAGCAAGTCACTCTGATCTAAGTAGGATTCAACTTCTGACCTGTGAAAAAGAGGTCTTGAAGTTTCTGATGAAAGTTATTTTCAGTGGCATCCAATTTAGAAGCTGTTGAAATAAGCCCAAACAGACAATTGGGGGAAAAAGATATAAATATACCCACCAACAAAAGGGTAAACAAAATATAGAGATTGGAGGGATTACTAAACGGGTTGGTCATGCAAGACCAAAGCTGAGACCTCCTGTCGGACGTCGAATAGAAAAAAAATCACAAGTTTTTTTTTTTTTTTTTTTTTTTTTAAGATTTTATTTACTTGACAGAGAGAAACACAGCCAGAGAGGGAACATAAGCAGGGGGAGCGAGAGAGGGAGAAGCAGGCCTCCCGCCGAGCAGGGAGCCCGATGTGACACTCGATCCCGGGTCTCCAGGATCATGACCTGAGCCAAAGGCAGTCGCTCAACCAACTGAGCCACTCAGGCGCCCCCAAAAGCACAAGTTTTTAAAAATGAACTTAGTATGCATTACTTTGTCTTCACGTAAAAATACACACGTATATGATGACGTACATACATGTGTACATACCTAAATGGTTAGAAATGTGATCGAGTAGGTAGAAAATCAAATCGAGTTTGTAATGGTTTGCTGCTGCACAGGAAGGCATAAAAATTCATGTATTGAAACGCTTGCCTGCCCCGGGGAGGCTTGACTGGTTTTAGTGCCGCTTTGTGCCTGTGCCAGTGCAGAGGAAACCCTGTTCTTTGATGGCACGTGTGTGAGAGGTAATACTAGGGAGCCCGGTGCAAAGCCGGAAGTTAGAGCACTAAAGGCGGAAAACTTATCACTGATGTTCTGATCCAGACCCAGGAGGAGCTAAGCGTGAAGGTGGCAGGAGTGGGTTGGGCGTCGTGTGATGGGGACCTGCGGTGAATGGGAAGAGGCGGCCAGCAGGAGGGGCCACCTTGTGTTACAGTGGCAGATCCATATGTTACCTGCTGTGTCACTAGAAGAAAACCGAGAGTGCTGGGGGCGGGGTAGCAATCAAACAGACGGAAGAAGAAAAAAAAATGAAGAGCAAATGAATAGAAGGATCGAGAAAAGGCAATTCCAAAGATACTGGATATGTTTTAGTGACTTGTTCCTGATGTGTAACCAATATTTTTGCAAAACCTTAGTGTGAAAGTGTTGCATTCCTCCACCCCTTGGTATTAAGATGACACACACACACATTTAGTGAGCTCACTGATAACGATGAAGATTTGTTGAGCACTTACCATTGCGGCAGGTGAATAAACTTGTATTAATTTGTATTATCACAACACATCTAGGGCACTTTTGTTATTTTCCTTATCTTACAGATAGACAAATTGAGGGACAGAGAGTTGAAATAACCTCTCCAAAGCTGTTTTTGAGAGGAGGTGTCCTGGCTCCGAAGACTTCGTACTTAACTGACTTATATTTTATTTTGGCTCTTTGGTGGCACACACACACACAAATGCTATATTTCAAGTTCTGTTTAAAGTGGCAGAGTCGACACGCATTTAATGTTTGTCCCCCTGAGATCCCTACAAAAAGAGAATAAAGATAAAGGTAAAACTGCAAGGCCAGAGAGAGTAGCCTAGAAGATGAATATCATGAAATGTTGGCAGCGGGAAGGCAGGATGACTGGTAACGTGATGGGGAGGGAGGGTGAGAAATAAACAGATGTGTACCTCCGGACCCGCCCCGCACAGGCTTTAGGGGTTGGCAATGTCTCTAAAAGCAAAAGGGGAGGGGGTATACTTGCCAATAAGACAGAATTAGGTGCAGTTCTTTTGCAGAAGCAGTCAGATTCCCTAGGTCCCCTCCCCTGCCCTGATAGAATTCTGGGATTTTAATCTCAGGAGAGGTAACACAGGAGGGACTTCTGGTTTTCTCAACTGGAATGTTGAGTTAAATTTTTTAGTCATCCATTATTACCTAGAAGAGACTCAGAGTTTCTTCTCAACAGAGCAAACAGAGTGATCCTGAGAAAATGGCTTCTCATCTAACCAGAGGAAGAGCTAAAGTTTTTAGAAAGATCTGCCAGATAGGATCTGCCCTGCCCCACCCCTGCTCCAGAATTATTTCCTGTATAATCTCATCACTGACTCACCAGCTCCCGGCTCATTCCACTCCAGTCACACAGGCCTTCTTGGTTTTCCTCCCAACATGGGGACTGTTCTTTTTGTGTGGTGTCGACTCTGTTTCTTTTCTCTGTCTGGAATGCCATCCCCGCAGAGATCTGTAAACCTCTTTGCCTCATTTCAGTAAGGATAGTCAGTTAAATTTCACCTTTTCAGGGAAACCTTTCCTGACCAACAGACCTAAAATTGCATCCTCTCTTCTTGTTTATTCTTTAGTTTAGCATCCTATTCAATGTCACATAATTTTGACTTCCTTCCTTGAAAAAGAAGGAAAATAATGAAAACTACTTATATTGTTTATTTGCCTATTGCCCGCATATTTTACTCTACTTGTCCTGTTTTCTAGGATAATAGAAGGTAGAAGCAGTAGACCGTCGGCTTCATAAGAGTAAGGATTTGTTCATCTGCTTCATTCCACTCCTGTATCCCCAGCACTTAGAACACTGCCTGACATGTAGCAATTGCTTAGTAATCTGATCTGTAAATAAAAGTATTGCAAGATAAAGGTGAGGAAATCTCTAGGAAAATAGGGCAAAAGAGTAAGTGAAGGAAATTAGGAGATAGATTGGACCTGAAATTTTCTTAACACTTTAAGAGATCCATCATCCAAACAAATTGCATTCCAGAAAGAAAAAAAAAGGAAAATGAGGGGGAGGATATATATCAGACAATGAAAAAATCCTCAGGCATAAGTTTCCTATTTGAAACAGCTCGCTTAGTACTTGGGTCAGTGGCTGAAATTAGATTTACATCAAAGGACATCATTAGGACATTTCAGAACACCAGCGACAGAGGATTCTGAAAGTAAAGTAAAGAGACAAAAAACAAATTACTTACAAAGGATCAGTAGTCATAACGTCCTCCAGAGTTTTCAGTAGCAGGACTGGAAGCCACAAGTCGTGCCTTCAGACTTCAGGGAGAAAATGAATAGAAGCCTACATTCTGTGCCATGCCAAGCTCTGAATTAAATGTGACTCTCCGATAAAGATATTTTCAGACAGCCTGAGCCTCATCATATTTACTGCTCATGCATCCTTTATCAGAATGTTACTAGACAAGATTTTACAAAACGAGAGACTTAGATGTTAGAAAGTGGAGTATATGTAATTCGGAAAAGGCGCTCCCAACATGAGAGACGAGGAGGGAAGCCTCAGGGTTCCAGCCATGAGTGTGCGGGTAGGACAGCCAATTGTGACCGGAGCAGGCCAGAAGCTATTTGATGTCTCCAAGTAAAGGAACCGACAAATACCTGAAGTGATGGCCCCTGGTGAGAGGAGCTTTACCAAACGAAGGGAAAGTTTGGGAATAAAGTGATGAATCAGTATACAGAGAACTAAGACGAGTGACACAATTTTTAACTTCAGGGAAAAACAAAAGGTGTACAAGGAAGGCCAAGTAGCCACAATAATACAGTCTGTGATTCAGCTGTGAGTGTTATTCACAATTCAGAATAATGGAAATATACATTGGTAAAACCAAAACTATGCTGCTGTTAGTATCTTTGCATCTTGGAGGAGACGGGTTGCAAATGATCCAAATCCAAAGCTTTCATGGTGAGATACCAATAAATAGCATTTAAAATAAAGAAAATATTTAGAAGTAGCAAAATAAGCATATTACTTAGACTTGCACTTAATCTTTTGACAAAACTCAGTTGCAGTTGGTGAAAGTGCTTACCTCTGGCCTGTGAAATGTAATGGGAGGAGGAGACTACTGTTCCTTTTAATAGGATTATAGAACCATATGGTGCTTTGAACTCCAGGATGAACAACCTCAATAAATTCCAACACAGTGTCCGAAGACAGATCTATTATTTGCCTCATTTAATTTGGCGATAAAGGATTTTTTTTCTTTCCTAGTTAGACCCCTTCACACTCCAAAGCAGCCTCTTTATTCCCACATCCCTGTGACCTCAGAGAGGTGAACTTTGAAAGGCTTTGCAGAGAGCGCCTGGGTGGCTCAGTGGGTTAAGCCTCTGCCTTCGGCTCAGGTCATGATCTCAGGGTCCTGGAATCAAGGCCCGCATCAGGCTCTCTGCTTGGTAGGGAGCCTGCTTCTTTCTCTCTGCCTACCTGTGATCTATCTCTCCGTCAAATAAACAAAAAAGAAAGACTTCAAGGAGATCCCACTGTCCGACCCTTCTGAATTATTCCTTTAGGGATAACTCAAAAAGACGGCAGTTTTAACTTCTTGGATCTTGGTTCTAGTCCTTTTTTTTACATGAGTCAAGGGCAACCTTAGCTTTCTATGTCTCCACTCTTTTTCTCCTTCTTTAAAGATCACCTACTTTAAAACACTGGAATGTTTAAAAATAAACACTCAGGAAGAAAGAGGGAGGTGTAGTGGGCAGTAAATATTTTGAAAAGGTTGGGAAGGAATACTGAAATACAAGTGTCTGTGTTTGTTGAAACCATCTTCCCATTATGAATTATGTTTTACCTGAAGCAGTGTCAGAGTCCTGTCTTTCAAGGAGCTACAAGTGTACTTACTGTAGAAATAGCTAGGTTCTAATGATCATAACTGCAGTAAAGTGTCATGGTTAGTACTAAATTGTGGCTTTTTTTTCTTTAACCTTTCTAAGATTTATATGAATTTATTTTCCATCTCTTTGTCCAGCTGAATTTGAAACAAAGCTAATGCAAACATCTTGTTTGAAAACATGTGATTGAAATTTCTATCTCCTGCTGCTTGCAGTTATTTTTCGAGAGCTCCCAGGAGTTTATGGAAGGCTCCATGATTGAGATATAACTCAAATTTCGTGGAAACATTTTAAGTATATTTCTGATTATATTTATTCTGAGTTATTCACCATTAGTTTTCCCCAAGCCAATTTCAATGTGACATGAAACATACACATTTTTGTGGCCTACCAATTATTTTGTAACAGACACTTTTGGGTTGATGGTGCGTTCACGGTTCAGTTTTATCCCGGTTTCTTAATCTAGCTGCAGTGGTGAATTCGTAATTACAATAACCTTTCAGTTTGTTAATTTGAAAGGGTAACATGGTATCCTGTATTTAATATTTACACTCCATCTACTTGATGTAGTTTACAAATTAGAACACCGTGAAAGGTAGGACACAGAAGGTTAAAACAGAATCTAACTGAAAAAAGCAGAGGAGGTAAATAATGTCAGGTACCAGAGCTGAGCAGACGGTAGCATGTGGGGGGAGGAAGTATGTTTCTGAAGTTTCTCACAGTGAAGGCTCCAAAGGAAACAATGTTTTGGATAATGTTATTTTTTTTTCCCACCACCCAATGCCCACACATTAATCTATGGAGATGACATATTTCCCTAAACAAAATCAAGTCTTTTGGCAGTAGGGATAAAAAGGGCCGTGCAGGAATTTATTATGTATAAATGACATTAAGTCAACCTAGAGGCAGTATTTTAAATTATGTTTTATAGGAGTAAAGCAGAAATGGTGCTTAACGAGATGATTTTGATGTCTCCTTCCAATAAAAGGTAGAAGAGAGGATCATCCAATAAAAGCACTTTGAGGTTGGGGTTTGGAAGAAAGTGAATGCATTACAAGTATGATCACCCTGAGAGAAATGATCAGGTTTTGGTTAATAGGTGACTAACCATGGAGGCAGCCTGGGTATTGCTTTTCAAGACTTAGCTACAGAAGGATAGAGGCCTTAGTCTACGTGAGAATATGAGGTCTGAAAACTGAGTGTGTGTGTCTGTGTGTATGTATGCATGCACATGACATGTGCATATGCCTGCACATTTTTGTGGGTGTATCTACACGTGTAATCATCGTTGGGGGGATGGTAGAGAAGGCAGAAGACAGCAGGCCCATGAGCATCATTGTTTAATTGTCTAAACAAAACTAAGTTCAAGAGCTGCTGGGATTTTGATGTTCAGAGCCACGACTTTCAGGCACTGAGATGGGTTCTTCAACTTAATTTACATGCCTTGGTCCTGATTTTCTTCTATTAAACAGAGACTTCTTTTGACCATTTTAATGTCTGAAGTCCAGACAAGATGTAGGAGAGCTGAGAGAGGAGTAAGTTCTCTGGAAAGTGGGGAAAAAGTCTAGACATGGGGTCAATAGTGAGAACATCTGGATTTAAATCAGGGCGGTCCTCAAGTAGGACCGCTCATGGGCCCCTTCCCTGTAGTAGGGTTGGTCTTGCAGTCAGGCAGGGGTGACCTGGACAGATGGCCTTTGAGGGGCTCAGTGATGAAGGTTAATGTGGGGTACGAGGTGAGGAAGCAGTGTTCACTGTCATCACAGTCATGGACAGCTACTGCGCCCTGGGCCTTGTCTTCAGGGCACTAACTGTTGGGCTTTCTTCAGATGCTTGAACTCCATCTGTGTTTTTAGATCTGTCCTTGCATTTGACTGCATTACCCCAGGCTTTGCTCTTTGTTGGGGGAGGATCCACATTGCCTCCTGTACCCCAAACACCTGTTCTCTCAGTTTGCCCGGACTTCCTGACACTAGTGGAAGTGTGTGATGGTTGGTTGGATGTGTCGACTTGACTGGGCTAAGGGACGCCCAGATGGCCCGTAAAACACCATTTCTGGGTTTCCTTGCAGTGGTGTTTGCAGAGGCATTAGCACTGGAATCCGCAGTGAGGCTAAGGAAGATTCCCTCACCAGTGAAGGTGAGCCTCATTCAGTCCGCTGAGAGCCTTAGAAGAACAAAAAGGTGGAAGAAGAGTGAGTTTTCTCTCTCTACTTGAGCTGGGCTATCCCTCTTCTCCTGCCCTTGGGCATCAGTGCATTCGGTTCTGAGGCCTTCAGGTCTGGACTAGAGCTCTTGCAGCTTCCCAAGCCTCTTGCTTGCACACAGCAGATGGTGGGACTTAGCTCCATGATGAAGTGAGCCAATCCCTCATATTGCCTTACCATGTAGCTCTATATAGCCTATTGGTTTTGTTTCTCTGGAGAACCCTGCCAAATATAAGTTTAAAACATACTTCAAAAAAGGGGGTGCCTGAGTGGCTCAGTCAATTAAGCATCTGCCTTTGGCTCAAGTCATGATCTCAGCATTGGGGGCTCCTTGCTCAGTGGGGAGTCTGCTCCCTCTCCCTCTGCCTGTCATTACCCGCCACTGATGCGCTCTCTCTCTCTCTGTCAAATAAATAAAATCTTTAGGAAGGTATTTGAAAAATCTTTTTTTTTAAAGATTTTATTTATTTATTTGGCAGAGACACAGCTTGAGAGGGAACACAAGCAGCAGGAGTGAAAGAGGGAGAAGCAGGCTTCCCGCCGAGCAGGGAGCCCGATGCAGGGCTCCATCCCGGGACTCCGGGATCATGACCTGAGCTGAAGGCAGTCGCTTAACGACTGAGCCACCCAGGCGCCCCGAAAAAAAACTTTTTTTGTGTGAGAAAGAATTGTGTGCACATGTGTGGGAAGTACCATAACATAAAATGTAAAAAAAAAAAAAAAAAGTGAAAACGTCCAGGAACGCAGTATTTATATCCCAAATAGTATTCTGTGTTTACTATGTTCTATTGATAAGTCAGTGACCAAGACAGGCAAGGTTTCTGCCCTCATCGAGGTTACATTCTCAGGAAATCTCTGACTATAACAAGGATCAAGCTATAGATAGACGTGGGAGGGTGTTTGTTTACATATAAAGAGAGCAACATTGATAGGTTTAGTGTATACAAGTGCTAGCTAATAGAGCTTGAATAATTACAGAGGGGAGGGAGAGATTATTTAAGGTAGGACAGTTGTATGAACAAAAGCGTGAACACAGGATGTGATGAAGAATGTACTTGTCTGGAGTTTAGGCCTTGAGAAGTAGATGGAGAGCAGCTGAAGACTTGCAAACAGGGAGGTGACATGATAAAACTGGTGTTCGCACAGTTGACACAGAAATCAAACCAGGGAGCAGGACGCTGTAAAAGACCAGTGATATTCCATATATCTAGATTCAACAATTTCCATCTTCCCTTATTAGTATCTTTCTGACTGAACCATTTGAAAATAACTTGCCAGTCCAATAAGTTTAGCATGAATATTTGAAGGACAGAAACTTCACCTATGAAAGAATTTAAGACCAAGGGTGTTTCACTTGTTGGGAAAGGCTGCATTAGATCTTCAGGCTACCTTATGGTCCAATCCACTACTCTTCTCTCCTGCCAGAGCCCTTCCATGCTTATATATGGTATTTATTGGTTAGAGCATTCAGACATATAAATTAGATTTGGGCAAGTAAGAAAAAAAGATGTCTAGAAACATGGAAAAGATTTTGAGAGCTCAAAAAGAAGATGTGGGGCACCTGTTCGGCTCAGTTGGAGGAGTGTTTGACTCTTGATCTTGGTGTTGTGAGTTTGAGCCCCACATCGGGTGTACGGATTACTTACATACTTACATACATACATACATACATACGTACATACATATATACATAAAACAGATGATGAACAAAAAGAACAGTGGAGCAGAGATTTTATTTTTCAGGGGAGAAATCTAATGGTTGGATTCTGTGATTCTTGGTGACATCTGACCATTATGGATCATATGGTCTGGTTAGGCCAAGACCATAGCACCTCCTTTTTTTTTTTTTTTTTTTTTTTGTGACAACCATACTTCCCACTGAAGAAAGCAGTGTTTTGGATAGATATGTAGGCATACCTAATAGTGGTGTTATTTTATTATTGGCCTAGTAAAAGCAGACAGATAATTGTTGGGAGATTGAGGTCTGTGTCAAGCTAGGGAGGATTTCAAGATTGGCCTTTTGAAGTCTTAATGACTACAGTTGTGCTGTTGAAGTGATGTGCAAGTTGAGAGCTGTTGGGAGAATATACCTTCTTAGGAATAATTGAAACTCTTGGACACTTTATTAATATGACCCATGAGAACATGACTTGGAGGAAAAGGGCTCCCAGGGACAGATACATGATTTATATGCTTAAAATAGTTTAAGAAAAAAAGTCCATAAAGTATTCAAAGTTGCCCGACAAGCTGCTTTAGTTCAGGTGTTTTTGGTATATCTACCTTTGTGATATGTATTATATCTTTTGCTTAGTGTTAGGTGTTTAAACAGGAAAAATTGAATCATACAGAGGCTTGTAGTCTAATAGTTTGATCCAAAAGCCTAGAGTCTAAGACTTGAATTCTGTACCCAGTTGAATAGTATTGTTCTCCACCCCTCCCCCCAATTCATATCCACTCAGAACCTTGGAGAGTGACCTTATTTGGAAATTGGGTCTTGGCAGATGTAGTTAGGTTAAGATTAAGTCACACTGGAGTCAGGTGGGTCCTAATCCAACATGACTGGAGTCTTTGTAAGAAAGGATGCTCAGATACACACATCCTTTGTCATGTGAAGACAGAGGTGGAGCTTGGAGTCATTTGTCTACAAGCCAAGGATCACCTAGGACTGCTGGCAACCAGCAGAAGCTGAAAAAGAGGCCTGGAACAGGTTCTCCCCCAGAGCCTCCAGCGGGAACCAACCTTGCTTGCCGATACCTTGGTTTGGGACTCCTAGCTTCCAGAGCTGTGAGAATAAATTTCTGTTGGTTTAAACTTTACAATTTGTAGTAATTTTTACGGCAGACTTAGGAAACGCCTAGAGATGATAAGTCACAAGATCCATAAGATTCAGGCTTCTAATGTTATTATTAATTTTTAATGAAAGTGTGCAGCAGAATCTGGAATACTACACTTAAAAAGTGTGTGTGATCGAAAGCCAAATGAACTATTTTTAAGGAGGTGTCGGCTCTGAAAATTATGTGTATAGAGCTCAAGTTCCCATTTGATATGCCTCTCAGGAAGAGTTAATGAACAAAAATATAACATATATATTTTAAATCAAGAAGGGCGGCTAATTGAAAAAAGAAGCCATCTGCTTAAACAGAGTCAAGAATTTTTGCCTCAGAATCATTTCCATGCTTTAACTTTTTTTTTTTTCCTTTTTGATAGTGTATTGGATGTTTTTAAGTGGGAAATCTCTACCATCTTGTTTTTTGTTTGTTTGTTTCCACTTTGAAGACCAAAGTCAGGGCTTACACGTTTTTATGAAGACAATGTGAACACCATGTTTGGAGTCTTATAAAAGTGGATTTGCAGAAGTGATTGTGTTGGAGGATAATTCTTGGAGAATTTTTGGGGGGGGGAATAGTCTCTTTATTATTTACAAATAGTAGTTTTTTGATCTGTTAAGCTCACTGTTCCTCATCTTTATAATAAGAGCCATATCATTTTGACGTTATGAGCTTCCTGGTCACTATAAATTCAAAACAGCAGTGATATATTAATGATCTAGCCCTTCATTTTCCACTTCACTTATTATCTGTTTTCAGTTTTACATTTTACATTTTTTATCCTCTTGCTCAGAGGGTTCTAGTTCGTACTGTGCTTTTTGTGATTCTGACTTTAGAATGAGATTCCCAGAACCATTACTAACCTTTGATGAGCCTCTCCTGTTTGGCAGCTCATTTTTGCTCAAAACTACCATAGTCCTGGGTAAAGCTATACTTCTGGTTTAAATCTCTAGACTCTACCTTGATGATATAATTAGAGGCAGAGCTAAGTATCGCCCTTAGTCCTGGTATCCTGGTTGAGCCTTCAGATACATTCTGCCTGTACACTTTGTCCCTTTGTTGAAGAGAACCGGCATTGGTTTTGTGCCAACTTTGATGCGGAACTAGGTCCTTAACTGACTTCCTCAATAAAGCCAATCACACCAAGCATAGCGTGAAGATTTGCAGGTCCTGAAGTAGGTTCACATTGCACAGTATAAACATTTACTTTGAAAAACCGTGATCACTTCCCTTGTGCTTTACTGGAGAATTTTTCAGGCCATATTGCCAGTGACGGTTTCTTTCTTTCTGCCCTTCCCATGTACAGTGTCCCGTCTCTCTTGCTACTTTACCATTCTATTGAGAATTATCCCTTGCTCTTACTGTTCCCCTCTTTCCCCTTAAATCTTCTCTTTTATCACAAGGAGCAATTCATTCCCAGATTTTACTTCTAAATGTGCTCATGGCTAAGCAGCAAGCAAAGGGCTTTCCAGGTAAAAGACTTGCACTTATAAGTTGATTTATGACAAACGATTTTGCCCTTCTAAGATAGAATCCATGCTCTCTGATCGCTTTGAAAAATAACCACAACCACAGTACAGTCACTGAAAGATGTCACAATATATTAGCTTCTATGTAAAGTGTCTATTTTACTTTGGCAATATGCAGTGTGGGTTTTAAAATCTAGTGTCCTGGCACATGAATTTGAACCAATCATCATTTCAAACTGTCACTCTACTAAAAAAGGAGATGAATTTAGTAGCATACCACCCAAGGAGATTCAGAATCAATTCATCTTTCTGAATTATGCTAATTAGTCTGTAGTTGGTCTTTGATAATCTAATAAATAGAAAATTCTAGATCACTGACTTCCCTTTCAACAATATAATGTTCTGATCAAAATGTAAGAATTGGGCTTCCAAATAGCAAATAGTAGTATGGTACTTCATGCAGTAAGACAGTATAGTTGACCCATGAAAAACACCAATTTGAACTGCCCTGGTCCACTTAGATACAGATATTTTTGATAAATACATTATGATTCTGGAAATTTATTTTTTCTTCCTTGTGATCTTTTTTTAAAAAAAGACTTATTTATTTATTTTAGGGGGGGAGGGAGGGAGAAAGAAAACAGAGGGAAGGGGCAGAAGGAGAGGGAGAGAGTGTCCTAGGCTGGCTCCGAGCTGAGCTCAGAGCCCGACGTGGGGCTTAATCTGAGGACCCTGAGATCACGAACTGAGCTGAATGAAACCAAGGGTTGGAGGCTTAACCAACTGAGCCACCCAGGCACTCCCCCTTATGATTCTCCCTTCTTTCCTTCCTTCCTTCCTTCCTTCCTTCCTTCCTTCCTTCCTTCCTTCCTTCCTTCCTTCCTTCCTCCTTCCTTCCTTCCTTCCTTCCTTCCTTCCTTCCTTCCTTCCTTTTGATTTGATTTATTTGAGAGAGAGTGGGCACGTGCATGAGAGAGTGGTAGAAGGAGGGAGAAGCCCACTCCCCACTGAGCAGGGAGCCCGACGTGGGGCTCAGTCCCAGGACCCTGGGATCATGGCCTGAGCTGAAGGCAGCTGCTTAACGGACTAAGCCACCCAGGTGCCCCTCCCCTTATGATTTTTCTTAATAACATTTCCTTTCACTTACTTTAAGAACACAGTGTATAATGCATGCAGCATACAAAATATGTGTTAATTGATCTTGGCGTTTTCAGTAAGGCTTCCAGCCAAAAGGAGGCTGTTACTAATTAAGCTTTAAGTATCAGGTAGGTGAGTCAAAGATTATAGGTGGGTTTTTGGCTGTGCAGGGGTGGGGTCAGTCAATACCCCTAACCCCTGAGTTGCTCAAGGGCTGACTTTATTTCCCTTTAAGAAAGATGGTCAGTGATAGCCACCTTCTACAGTTACATGTCCCTTAGAATCGTAGATTAATGCTAGTTATTGTCTTGTCCTGGGGTATCAGTTGTAGTTAAATGTTTGCTTTGTGATTTGAGATGACACTTACTGGTTTTCTGGGCTGACTGGACCGACCACGTTTTATCAACACAAAGTATTGGATATTTCTGTAGAGAAACTCTGCTTGTTTCTCTACCTGCTGTAACCATGTGGCTTCACTCCACACTGCTGCATTATTTTCTAGAAGTGTCTCTTTTGCTTGTTGTGGATGATATTAACTCAGCCAGATAACTGTAAAGGGGTTGTATGGGAGGTATAAGGGATTGCAATGATTACCTAGTTTTCTTACAGGCTTGCTGAGCTGAATAGACTTTGAATTTGCTGTAGTTTTTAATAACAAGTTCTGATCATGATGACAGATTTAAAGTAGGGAATCTTCGAATGCCATCTTATGTTGCTAGACTGCTGTGTTATCTCTGTGTTGGCCTGTTCTTTGCCAACAGGGCCCATTCCAGAAATTCAGTCCTTGAAAGGAGACAATTGAGCAAAGTGCAGCTTGGCCAATTTTGGTTGTTTTGTGATCACGCCAGTTTGCTGTGAGGTCCTGCCAGGCATCCCAAAGGCTCTTAACTACTCATTTGCATAATCTGAAGTTTAACCTCCTTATCCAAATGCTGGTTGATGGGATCATGTGACCATTGTAAGTTGCCTGTGAAGTTTATTTTGTGTGAGTTAGAACATAATGTTTTTCTTCATTCAGTTGGGGTGAGCATGTACTTGTTGTACTGATGAGTCACAGGGGAATAACCTCATGTGAACAGGCAGATGATGCAGTCAGCCTATAAAGTCAGTGAGGTGGGACCACCCCAACTTGACAGTGTATCACATGGAGAACACAGGCTTTCCCACAGTCTCTGTCACCGCTCGGCCATGTTAACAAGCAGAGACACACCTGCCCCGGTCTCCTCGGTACTATCTAAGCCACAATTCCTGGCTGCCTCCGATGACGGCCCTGTCATTCGGGCATTCTTTGCTGGATGTCCCAGTTTACTATAAAGGAAAGGGCACAGGCTTCAGAAGAGAAAAATCCGAGGTTATATCCCAGTTCTGTGGCTAAACAGTTACGTTACTTCACTTAGGAGACTTAATAAGTAAGTGTATTAACAAACCTTATACACGAAGGCACCTTTTCGTTTCTTAGATGATGGAGTTAAAGGAGAAATTATGGAGTCTATTTCAAAGGTGTGCATTGGGCCAGTGACAGCAATGGCTGGATTGCAGAGGGAGCCAAGACCTGTTTATGTAATGAAAGACCTGTCACCAGTGGAGGACACATTTAAGTGGGGGTCAGTAGATTTTGTAGATTTTGATGATTGAAGGTTAGAAGCAGCATGTGGCATTGAAGACACCACAGGAGCTATGACTGGTGTTTGGGGGTACAGGTGTGCAGGACGGTGCAGCGTAATACAGCCAAGTTCAAATAATGGTCTCCCTCGTCATTAGCTGTGTACATTTGGTGAATTTATAAGCTTCAACCTCCACGATAAAAAAAAATTGTTAAGAGAGCATATGAGCAGAATCATGGAGGAAAACCACAGTTATGTCCTCATTGGATTCAGCTGACTTAGTATGGAGCAGTTTTTTAATTTTCCTTCTCTTTCACTCTCTCCTTTCATTCCTTCTAATTTGAAGTAGAGGTTTTCTGTAAAAACGTAAGAATCGTTTTGTGCTGACTTGTGTTTTATGGAGTATAATTTTGACCAAGATCATTTAGAAAACCGCCAATAAGCAAGTTGTGACCCTCTCAAAACTGCTATTTTTAAGTGCCTGTGATTCGGTTTCTTAGTATCCACAGGATCCTGAATGAAACTTTTGACTGCAAGGTATCTTTTTAAGCACTCTGTTTCGGTTCACCAGCTTCCCAAATTCTCTCTCACCCACTGTCCCAAGAATCCTTTTCTAGGGAAAAGAGGGAGCCTTCAAAGGACCTTGAGAGGGAGAACTTAAGAGTGATTCCTCATAGAAGAAAAGGTAAATGTTATTTTCGCTTTGTTGAAACGTTCTTCATTCATAACGGGAAGATGGGAGGCAGTGAACTTCAGAAGGATTATCTCCCCGAATGGTGTTACCAGCCTCTGCTGTAGAAAAGTCAGCATTGACCACGGGAAGCGGGATGATAGTTAGTGGTGCCAGTGAAGATGAGCAAAGTTGATGGCAAACTTGGGGGTTCCAGGTCTAATACGGGGAAGTGCTGCACCTGGGTTAAAGAAAGTAGCTCCTCATCGCTTTGCTTCGGCGGAGTTGTCTTCTGTAGTTAAATGTGTCAACGCTTGCTCTGAATTGCAGAGATTCCCGAGGTGGTTTCAGCAGCAAAGTCTTTTATAATTAATTGTGTGTGTATTGCCATTCACTTGGGAGGCAGGTGATTACTTGGCTCAGTGTTACCCTAAGACATTACAATATCGGTAGTGCTACTGATTTTAATTAAAACTTCAAAATGTGTGCCTGCTGAAATATTCATTATTGTGCCCCTTGACTGTGTATGAGAATTGATAGTCTTATTGGCCTATTTTTTTTTCATATAATAATACTAAGGACAATTAACAGGAGACAGACTTTGCAGAGTATTTTTCTTTTCTCCCTAAGACAATGGAATGTTTCCGTACATGCTCAAGCGCCTGTATACACATGTAATATTTTTGATGGTACTCTGATTAGACTTTTCCTTTAACTCTAAAAAAATGTTTGTCTGTGGTCAAAGCTAGTAGACAAAGTGAGACAAATGGGAGAGAAGAGGTAAAAAAGGCAGAATGAATAATCCTTTCGTTGCCAGTTAATTGTATTCCAGTCTCGGTTTAGTCATAAGTCCTGTACTTTTTTGAACATACCGATTTTTCGTAGAATGTCACACATAGATTTGCTTAATTAAGATATTTAAAAGAAGTAGAAAGTGTGCCGGCATTGTGGAAGAATAGAGGAAAAGCCACGTGGAACAGGAAAGGTATTCTTGGGGCTCTTTTGCATGTGGAGACATTTGTGAGACAGTCTTCATTCATGCACCAAATGCATTGAGTACACAGTTGCGAGGGACAGTTAGAGACAACGGTCCAGGCTAGTTCCTTCTTTTTTAACAGGTTGCATTCATAATTATCCTTTGTGGTAAGTAGTGTTTGATACACTGGCAGTGAAGAAACCTGCAATAAGGTAGATTATCTCATGAAATTTAGCAATCTTTTAAAGAGTTTATTTATTTGAGAGAGAGAGAGAGACAGAGCACGAGCAGAGGGGAGCAGAGAGAGGGAGAATCAGGCTCCCCGCTGAGCAGGGAGCCCAATGCGGAACTGGATCCCAGGACCCTGGGATCATGACCTGAGCAGAAGGCAGACGCTTAACTGACTGAGCCGCCCAGGTGCCCTATTGTTTTAATCAAAGTTTTTCAGGTCTTCCATATAAAATATAGAGAAGGGTGTGTGTGTGCACGTGCATGTGCGTGCACTTAAAGCATGTCGGCAATCTCGATGGCTGTATTTTGCTTTCAGAACATGGAAAATAAGATTCTCAAACTTGGCGAGAAGCCCGTCATTAAATTATTGCTGCTGTTCTTGAAGAATGTTGATTGCACTGTGGTTTTCTTCCCCAAAGCCCTTAATATATAGGGTTATATTTTTATGGTTTTGAAGTTTTTGGTGACTCCATTAGAAACATTTCTAGTGAGGCGGAATCATACTCAGGCTATCACTTCCTTGTTGGGGAAAAAAATGAAATTATTGCAATAAAAACAGTATGCTTCAGAGAAACAACAATAAGTGGTTTTATTTCGATGGATATTCAGGGCTCAAAGCAGCATGAATCAGAGCAGGTAGGCTGCAGTGTCGCTGTAGATTTCTTTACGGGAGAGAAAATCTGGCCTTGATTACTTCAACTCTATGCTGACTCTGGAGGCTGGTTTCAATTAAAACTTTCCCCCTAGCTTCAGAGACCGTTTTTTGTCTTCTTTATTAAAGTTGGTTTGGGGATGAAATTTTTGAAAGCAGAAGGAGTCCAATGATGAAGAGTTTAGATTCAGTGTGTGGAAAGAAATAAAAATCCAGATATCCTTTGTAGGTTTCAAGTGAAAGCAATAAGAGATAGCAGTATTTTTAGGTAAGATAAGCGGATACCCAGAGCAGTGGGACCTGGTTAGAACATCAGAATAGGAGGTCTGACCTCATCTGTGATTTGTTTAATGACTTGGGACAAATATCATTCATCTTTTGACTTCAATCTCTTTCTGTGTTGGTGACCTTCATCCCTCTCTTTCTGCTCTTTGCTTCCATCTCCTATGCCAAAATTTCTTTTCACAAAATGACTCCTCCTCGGTATGGCACTCAACTTTGTGAAATCCCTTGATCCTTTGCTTTGCTCCCTAACTTCAGCCACATTTAATTCCCAGGGCTGAAAAATTGCTCTTCATTCAGCTGTTTCCCGATATGTCTTTGACTAGGTTAGAATTTTCACTTCTTTTCGGAGAACTTCAAAGGAGGTGATAATTCGCTTCCTTCTCAGCTCGTTGCAGTATTCAACAAACCTTCAGTCTTCTTTCTTTTTGTTTTTGAGAATAGTATTTATTTACATTTTAAGGTAACTTTTATATACAAAAACAGGCATAGATCTTAAGTGTGTAATTTGATGAGTTTTGACAAATGCATGTAACTCTGTAATTCATTATCCCACTAATCAGGATACAGAACATTTCCATCACTCCAGAATTATTGTTTGCAGGTCTTTTCAGTTCTTCTTTGACCCAAGAAGCAGCAACTTTTCCAATTTTTTTTCACCATAGATTAATTCTTTCTGTTTAGAATTTCACATAAAAAGAATTCTGCGGTGTGATCTTTTGAGTCCAGCTTATTTTGCTGGGTCTGCTATCTGTGTTACTCATCCATGTTGTTGTTGGAATCAAAAGTTTGTTCCTGTTTGTTGCCAGTATTACACTCTGTTGATGTATCATAATTTGCTTATCCATTCTCCTGTTGATATTTGGGTTGTTTCCAATTTGGGGCTATTACATACAGAGTCTCTGTGACTATTCCTGTACAAGCCCTAGTTGTAGTTTGTCTCTTTTCTTTTTTGCTTTTTGCCTGTACAGTAAGGCAGTCTCTAAGGTGGCCCCCAAAGAACCCTACCTCCTGGTACTCAAGCCCTTGGTTTCAGCTACATGGATTTACTCATTTCCAAGGAACAGAATATAGCAGAAGTATTAGAACTATAATACAAGTGGGAGTGTGGGATGCCACTTGTGAGATGGGGTGCTGTCTCTCACTCTCCGTGGGCCTGCTAATGCTGGAGAGAGCCAGTTTCATGTCATGAACCAACCCTCCGGGCAGGTCCACATGAGCAAGTTGGGACGATGGTCTACTGAGGCCTTGCCAACAGGCCCATGAATGTGCTTAGAAGCTCATTCATCCCCAGCTGAGCCTTGAGTTGCCTGCAGCCCTGAGACGACACCTTGATTGCATTCTCAAGACCCTCAGCTCCAAGCACCCAGCTAAGCTACTCTGGCATTCTTGACACTGAGGAAATGTAAGGTGGTAAACATCAGCTGTTGCCAGCCCTCAAGTTTCGGGTTGTTTCGTAGCAATAAAGAGCTGGTACAATCCACTTCAGTGACCATGGTGTGGTTTTATTTTACTGTTTTTTTAAAATTTTTACTTTAGTTGAGCTACAGGTCTCTGTAAGTTGAAGGTGTCCTGCGTAACAACCTGACAGAAACTTGTTGTAAAATAATTACCAGAACAAATTTAATTAACATTCATTTTTTCATATAGTTAAACTGCAATTCCCCCCCCCCCTTGGGATGAGACCTTGTTGGATTTGCTCTCTTACCAACCTTCAAAAATATTCTACAACCACATTAACTGTAGTCGTCGTGTTGGGTGTTACATCCCCAGTACTTATAATTGGAAGTTTGTACCTTTTGACTCTTTGCATCTACTCTCGCCAATTCCTCTCTGTTACTCCCTAGGTAAGCACAAATCTGATCTCTTTTTCTATGAGTTTGGTGTTTGTTTGTTTTGTTTAGTTGTTGTTGGTCCTTTGAGATTCCATGGTATGTCTAAATTGTTCATTCTCCATTGATTCCTAAGTGGAGGATAGTTCAGTAGGAGCTTTGTGCTTCTCACGTCCACAGCTGGTAACAGCAGGTAGGGTAATCTTCTACAGAGAAAGCTTTATGTAGTTTCTTCATTCATTTTTGGAAAGTGCCTAAAAGGCTTAGTTGTTTTCCTCAAGATGGAGTGTTACGTAATTCTTTTTTGTGAAGTGGCAGAAACTCATTCTAAAAGTACTCAGTTAACAAGAATTGGAGAAAAAGTGAAAAGTCTCCGAACAACCATCACCACCTCAGTGCAATAGTTGTTAAACTTGTGCTGTTCATTTCCCTAGATTTTTTCCCATAGAAATACATGTGCGCATAAGCATATATACATATTCACAAGTGTAATCATATTAGACATGCTCTTTTAAAATCTTCTTTTCCCCTTCACAGAGTATTCTGATATTATTTCAATGTCAATAAAGACAGATGAAGGGGAGCAGAATATGTGACCCCAAAATATGCAACTTTGGCATGTGGGTTATTTTGAGCTAAAGGCAATCAAGACCCAGTCGACTGAAGAAAAACTTCCTTAATTCCCTGAAAGAATTTAGATTAGGGGCCTGGCTCAGAGAGTGAGCAATTACCAGGATAACTTTTATCTGAATGACTTACCTGTTTGATGGGGCAAATATTTGATCTTTGTATTGTCTTGTGAAATCCTCTCTTTTGAAGCCCTAGGCCCTTATCCCATCCCTTAGCATAGGATGGCATAAGAGCCTCAACCGCCCTCCTTGTCTTTGGGTCTCATATTCTTGGGGGGTTCTTCTTTGTATATTATGACATTTTTCTCCTGTTTATCTGTTTTCTATCAGTTTTCCAACCAAAGAACCTAGAAGGGCATAGGAATCTCTTTTCCTCCCCTAACACAGACCAGGACCTACGTGATCATTTTCATAGTTTCAGAGCGTTACTATATACGCTAATTTATCCTATTCTGTGCCTTTGACCTGTTACATTCTCTACCTCCACAATGTTTTTGACCATTAAAAACAGCTGCGGATAATCATCCTTGGTTAGTCATCTGTGTTCACTTATCTAATCTTCCCTTAGCATAATTCATCAAGTGAATATTTCTAGAAGGATATGCCTGTTTAAAGGCCTTGGATAAATATTGTAAAATTGCCATTTATCAAGGTGAGATTCACTAATAGAATATGAGGGTATTGTCCCTCAATAAGTGTGGTAACATTGAGTATTACCAAACTTGTTAATATGTGGCAATGTGGTGAACAAACATATTGTCATTTTAACATGCATTTCTTTAATTGTAAGTAATACTGAACATACATTTTTTTTAAAGATTTTATTTATTTGACAGTGAGAAACACAGCTAGAGAGGGAACACAAGCAGGGGGAGTGAGAGAGGGAGAAGCAGCCTTCCCGCCGGTCAAGGAGCCTGATGTGGGGCTCCATCCTGGGACCCCAGGATCATGACCTGAGCCGAAGGCAGACACTTAACGACTGAGCCACCCAGTCACCCCTCTTTTCCAGTTCTTACAGATGGGAAATTACATCCAAAACCTACCTGACCGTTTCTTTACACGACTTAAGTTGTATCCCAAGCCATATCCATGTATGTTGAATATTATTTCTCTATGTATAATAAAGGGCTACGTGACTACTACCATGAATGTGGTATAGGAAAGAAGGGGTAGCATGCTAATCAGTTTTACGTTAAAGTTAGAAATGAAAATGCTTGAATTATCTTTTTCTTTAAATTCGTCTTTGAAGACATTTCAGTGAATTTAAATTTTATGCACAGGATACAAGTAAAACTCAACTTTCAAA